>RBNI01003835.1:0-15105 GCA_003990745.1 Jimgerdemannia flammicorona
TTTTTTTCTTTTGTCTATTTCTTAAGAACTTTCTGTCTTTTTTCATAGTAAATCTTCTTGGTTGTACTGGTACACTAGTAGTAGTCATTAATATGCTCTATATAGTATATTTTGATTTTATGAGAACAGACTCCGTGTAGTATATATCTTTCTGTAATTTTCTTACATCAGTCCTCTTCACTGATCTATCTAACTTTCTTCTTCTTTTTCTGAGTAGTTACTATATAGGCTTCTTCTTGCTTACTTTCTTCTTCCTCTATCTCAGATAGCACTTCTTTATTGACATTGATGGGAATTTGTATCTTCTGATCTCAGTAGATAATCTGTATCTTCTGAGTATTTAGATCAATTATTGCTCTAGCCTTATAAAGTCACTAGTTGCTAATAAGGATATTATAGTTGGTTGCATTGGTTACAATAATATCTACTGGAATGGTTGCTCCTTCAAACTTAATAGAAATATCTTGAATCTTTCTTAGAGATATGGCTCTTATTCTATCTGTTATAATAAATACTAACTTAGTTACTTCTTTAACCTCCCAACCTAAGTGGTCTGCTGCTTTCTTGCTGAGCAGACATTCTCCTGCTCTAGTATCAATGATGGTCTTGAAGATTCTATCTTCAATTTAACAGATTGCATAGGCAGAGGTCTTGTGATTATTTTTACTTTCTTCTCCAGAGTCTTCTTGAATATTATTGACCTCAGTTATCTTCCAACCTTACTTCTTAGTTGTCTCAGCAAGTCTATATCTCATTTGCTATCTAAATGTGAGGATTTCTGCCAGTTGGCCAAAGATTGTATTGACCTTCTGTTGACTAAGGTCCTTGAAGATATTATACTTGAAGGTCTTTATTTTGCAAAGCTTCTTCTTCTTTTCTCCTTTACTAGCTAGGATAGTTTCTTGAATGATATCTCGAACAGCCTGTTTTAGTTCTATATCTTGATATATCTCTTTAGCTTGGCTTTCTGTAGTAGTTTCTATCTATTTTTCAATAGAGTTCTTCTTGGGTCTCCTTGGTAATCTCTTGTAAAGTTACTTACAGACATCCTTCTTAATAGTCTCAGTAAGATAGGCTTCTCATTCTTCTTCATCTAATTCTCCATTCTTCTCAAAAGTGATGGTGTTGGCCTATTCCTTATTTCAAGTAATATTGCTTAGTTGGGCCTTATACTTAGTTTCACTTATATATTCATATAAGTAGTGGTCTTCTTCTTCACAGATATAGTAGGTATCTCTCTTCTTGTCTGAGGTAGTGACAAACTTCTGAACTGAGTGATGGTCTCTTCTTCTAATTTCCTTTATTATATCTCTTAGATGGACAGTCATTTCAGCAAACTTTTTAGCAAGTTTCTCCATAGGGTTGCTGTTTCTCTATTGCTCTATAGCTCTTGACTGAGGTGTGTTTTGATTGATTACTATGATAGAGATCATACTAGTTGTCTTAGATATTTTAATTTTGACTCCAGTAACTCTTTTTATTATATATTTTTATAGATATCTGGTTATTTAGTATTGCTAGGTATAGGTGACCTTTTATGCTAGATCTAGAACTACTGGTAATGAGCAGATGGCTATAGCTATCTCTGAGTAAACTCTTTTTATAAAGGTTACTTCAGCTACTTGATCTCAGATAGCATCAGTATAATTAGTAAAGATTATCTAATATCAGATTCTGGTATAGAATGTATTTAGATCCTCACTCATTTCTTGATATATTATATTGAGCTAATCCTTTAGAACTTGCTTAATCTCATCTGTATAGTAAATAGTTTAGAGCTAGGCCTTCTATACTACTAGCATAGTATTGTCATTATTTTCCATATAGGTTATAGCTATAAATACTACTCTTGCTGGTTCTCAGAAATTGAAGGACATAAGGACTACTTGCTATCTTACTATTAGAGTTCTTATAGCAGCATACTGCTTGAAGTCATCAATGAATGTGATGATTGATTCATCTGAAGTATATCTGTAGAATACTGATAGTCTTATATTTATCTTGTCTGGATATCTTGATTCAATTTATATAGTTGTTTGAGTAGTAGCAGTTGTTCATTATTTAGTCTAAAAGTAAGAGATTCATCTTGAATCACTAGCCAATGGGCACTAAGTTATAATATAGCAGACATATAACTGTATAAGTATGTTAGATTTTTATATCTTGAAAACTTGATCTTCTTTGACTCTACAGAGTTCTTAAGATACAGGGATGAGTGAGTTTGAAGTATATCTGCCTACAGGCTGACTAGTTCTCTTACTTTATCTTTACTTTAAACTATTTTGATCTGAGGTTTATTTACTCTAGATACTGGAGATATTTATACAAGTTTTCTAGCTATAAGGTAGCTAAGTTATATATAACTATATTTCCTATAAGTCATTCTTTAATATCTGCAAAAGTTTCCATGTTTGTTAAATATGACTGCTATTTATAAGGCTATACTATATTTAGAAATCAGATTCAGATATTATAATCAAATGTCTATTCCTCTAATTTATATTACTAATTTAGATCAATTATTATACTAACTAGAGATAAGCTAGTAAATATTAAGTAACTTAAATTTATATAAAGCTATAATATAATTTCTATTAATCCTATTAGAACTATCTAATATTATAGAAGATAAAAAGATAGATCACTATATCTGAGGTTTAAAAGGGAATATATAAGTTAAGATTAAACTAAAAAAAAATTAGAATTACTAATAGATTTAATATCATTATCTATAGTTATATACTACTTTAAACCAAAATACTGTAAGAAGAACTACTTTGAGAACTATTATAAAAACTAATCTAGAATAGTAATACTAGCTCTAATAAACTTAAACTTTATAAATAAGAAAAATATTAAACTTATTCTAAAAGAGAAAAAATGTTTAAAAAAGTTAGAAGTATATTTCTTTTACTATCAAATAGAATATATTATAACTGAATATCCTAAGAAGATAAGTAAATCAGTTAGATCAGTCACTATATTGTCCAAAGATATATCTATCAACTCTATTATTAATTAGTTAAAATTCAAAATTAAGTAACTATATCTAAAGACTCAGATTTCTCAATATTAATTAGAAGAAATTATTAAACTTGACTTATACTCAGTTAAATAAATTATTATTCTTACTAGAGAAAGAGCTTCAATACTTATTAGAATTATAGTCTAATGTCTAAAAGACTATTATATAAGAAATATAGTCAGATCAAAACTTAGTATTAACTATTATTTAGATATTAATATTGATATTATTGACTTAGACTATTACAGATAAGTTTAAGTCTTACTTGTTATAAAAGAATTAAGGTTATACTATTAAGAAAGAAGATTAAGTTATATAAATAATTCTTAAAGAAATAAGTCAATCTAAGATTATAGAAGTTTAAGAACTATATCTAATTAAGTAAAACTAGAAAGAATTTAGTAATATAGATCAAGCAGTAAGTTTATTTAAGAATTGAGCTCAAGTTATCTTATCTTTAAAGAACTAGTTAAAGAAGTTTAAGTACTTATTAATAGTAAAGTAGCTAATAACTTTATTAATTAAAACTTTATTAAATACTTTAATATTTTTACCAAACCTTTATTTAAGAATGATAAAGTAGTTACTACTAATAGTATACTAAATCCTATTGAGTTAATTATCACTAAACTACCTATCAAGATTTAGAAATACTAGAAATAAGTTAACTTTAAAATTATATTTCTAGAAGATTATAATCTGATCTTAGAAAAACTCTAGCTTATAAATATAATCTAAATATTAATTAGTATAAAGATAAAGTTACTCTACTATATATAAGATAGAGTTAATATCACTATTAAGATAGACAAGTCTGCAAATAAAATTCAAATTACCACTCTATCTATAATATAAAATAAAAAAATACTTAAGAAAACTACATATATATATATACTTTTATTACTATTTCTCAATCTAAGAAATAAGATGAGAAGCTATTAATTAATAAAAATATAAGTTACTACTAAATATATAAATTTAAGAATATCTTTCCAAACAAGCTATCTGTTTTATTATCTATATAAGAAGTAGGTTATAAAATTAAACTAACTCTAAAAACTATACTATTTAAGAAATATATATACTATATATTATCTCTTAAGATAAAAGTAATCAAGAAAGAATTAGAAGAACTACTTACCTGAGGAGCTATTCAATCTAACAAGTTATTTTATAACTCACTAATTTATTTTATCAAGAAGAAGACAGAACTCTGTAAATATATATAGACTACTATATACTCAATAAACTCATAGTTAAGAACTGGTATTTATTATTACTTATTGATCAAATCTTTAATATCCTTAAGAATACCAAGTACTTCACCAAGCTAGACCTTATATTTAGATATTATCAAATTTGAATCAAGTTAGAAAATATCTCCAAGACTACTTTTATAACTCTTTGTAAACTTTATAAATTTTTGAGGGGGTTTTTTTTAATTTTTTTAATAAGTACTAGGCCCCTTTATTAACTATTCTATAATATATACATGGTTCTCATACCACATCAGTAGCTCCACTCAACTCCTCTCTACTCTATCTTAATACATATCCTTCTCTCTATACTCTCTCTTCAAAATTACTAAGTTACTGACTACTGTAACCTACCTTCTACTCTTCTCACATATTCTTTCTATTAGTTACTTATAGCAATCTCTCTTGGGGTCTCATTCTCTTCATTAATCAGACAGAATGTCCTCATCAATCTCTCTTACCTTACTACTCTCTTAGAGTCTCATCTCTTTTACTAACTAGATAGAATGTCTACTATTAATCTCTCTCATCTCACTACCCTCTCTCCTAATAATATCTGTTATCTATTCTTGAATATACATATACTATCAGTATCTAGCCAATTCTACTCATATTACCAATATCTATCTAACTATGAGTTACTCATTATCAATACCTATATCAGCTACTTCCTCAGACTATCTTATCTTCTCACCTCTCTACCAACTTGATGTTATATCTTAAGAAAATCCCCAACTATCTTCTAGAGATACTAAGTTCTCACACTCTCTCAACCAATGTTCTGGAGTCTGTACCACTCTCTTCTCTTATTCAATATTGAAGTATTCTTCATACTTAAAGACTTCGCTGCCTACTAAGTAACTAATCCTAAAGTTCAATATAATATTCTTTTATAAAATATGCCACCACACTATCCAAAACTTAGAAGAAAGCTACTGCTACATCTCAGTACTCCAGAATCAGATTCTAGATCTTATTAATACTCACTAACTACTAACCTATAGATTATAGATTACTTCTCTCTCTTTATTGATTAGTTGGTTTTGGTGGTTTTATCTTGATACTAGTTATCCTTTTAATTGAATGTTCAGCAGGATATCTAGTGGTTCAATATTTCTGTGCAAAGATCACTTTCTGGTCAAGGGTCAGAGTAGCTGAAGTAGACTGGATTACTAGAGTGATTTTATAGTAGACTCTTTTTAGGAAGATTGAATCAGCTATCTGTTTCTTGAGGGTATTATCATAGCCAGCTAAGATAATCTGATAGCAGATTTGAGTGTAGAATGAGTTGGAGTCTTCATTAAGTCTTTGATAGATAGTATTGAGTTGATCTTTAAGAGCTTACTTGATCTCTTCAATATAGTATATAGTTTTGAGGAAGTTCTTCATATTGGTAAGTTTGGCTGTACCAGTGTCAGCAATAGTAGCTGTATTGAACTTATCTCTGGCAGGAGGGCTAATTGTGCTTCAATATTAAGAGCTCATATGGTGGCAAATTATTCAAAGTCTTCAATAAAGGTCAGAATTGACTCTTTGGTAGTAAATCTATAAAATGTGAGGAGATGTATTTCCATCTTGTTTTGAATTCTTACAGAGGGTAACTCTTGTAATTAGAGTAGTTATTGTAATAGTTGTTTATTATTTAGCTTAAAAATGAGAGATTCTAATGATATCACTAGCTATATAATAGGTACCAAGTTGTCATATAGTGAGTGCTGAGTTCTCCAAGTATATCAGATTCTTTTCAAGATATATCTCTTAAACTAACTATAAGTTTCTTATAAGCAAGTTCTATTGGAGTGTCTTCCTAAGATCTTATAGTCCTCAAACTTCTTATCTTTAAACTATTCTGTTATCTTTTGGATTTACTTGCATAGAATTGAGTAGAGAACTGGAACTTTTATATTCTTGAGTAGTTGAGTACTTGAATACTTGAGTATTTTAATACTGACTTTATTTAAAAGAAAATGAGAGGGGTATTTATATAGAATATAATTAAGATATAAAGCTAAATATAAAATTTAATAATCAAATAAGATATATAAATACAGAAAACTTCAGATTGTAAGTACAAATTTGAGTATCTATACAATTGGTTATATAAGATCAGAATGCTAGAATAATTTCTGACAGTTGTACAAAGTCAGAATGCCAGAATATTCAAGTATTCAAACAAATAGTTATATAAACAAATTAGAGTAGAATTTTCAAAATCCTGGAGTCTTCATCTTCATTACTATGTATCATCAAGACTAAAGGTTGGGAATAGGATGTCTTTGAAGGAAATAAGATCAGTGAATATTTCTGTAAGTATTTTATTCATTTCATGTATTTCACACATATTAATTAGTAGGATGACATCATTGCTAGTAATATTATCATATTTAATAGCAGTAGAAAGGAGATCAGAGATTTCCCAATCTATGACATTTTTCTCCACAAAGTAGAGAATAAAGGTGAGATCTTAAGAGGGTCTGATCTGAATACTGGGGCCTTGAAATACTAAGATTAATCCTTATAGGAATTGATCTAGATTGTTCTGGAGGATGAAATTCTAGAACTCTTCTATCTCATCACTTTTGAGAGTAATGATAGATTGAGCTTCTGTAGTCACTATGGCTTCTAGTGTATCTATATAGCAGGCTGACAATTTCTTGAAGTCTGAGACTCTGGTATACTCTAAGTTAGAGATTGATTAAGATATATATCTGAAGACCTGATGGATCTTTTTAGCTATCCTCAATTTATATATATCTATAGAGATATCATCTTATATCTCTTAGAGGCTAGTCTGAGAGAATTCCCAGCAGAGGAGGTTTTTTATTTCATATTTCTGCTATATCTAGAGGTATTTGGTAGCAGTAGTGATCCTTGTCTCTATTTTACAGTAATAGAGAGTAAAGTAATAAGAGTTACTAGTATCCAGATTGAGGTTAGAAATTGTTCTAGTATGGGTCCTCATAACTCTTCTAATATCTTAGAATATTCTTTCTTAGACTGAGAAGTCTTAGTAGTTTCTAAACCTTGTAGTTTGGCAAGTAGTAGATATTTTATTTATAGTAAGTCTTTTGAAATATTTCAGAATTTTGTAAGTCTTATTTGAGTTGCTACTACTACAGTTTTCTGATTCTTCTTTTATATTTCTTGAGATCTCTATCTTGTAGTTATTATGACTTATAGTTGGTCATCATTACTCATCTTGTAGCCTGGGTAAGTTATACTATATAATCTTCTTATGCTCTGATCTGATAACTTATAAGGAAAGGCTATCTTCTGTAATAATGTCACCATTCTGAGATCATCATTATAGTATATATTTCTTTAAGCTACTTTAGATCTACTAAAACTTTTCTGATTTAGCTACTTTTTCTTAAAGAAACTAGAACTATTATAGCTATAATATAATCTTCTCTTTCTTAAGCTAAATATTCAATTATCTTCTTATTTCTTTTTATTATATTTTTATTATATCTTTTACTTGAGAACTATAATAAGAGCTATTGTAATAAAAATTATAATAAAACTTTATAATAAGAGCTATATATATAATAAAAAAGACTTAATTTACTATAATAATAGCTATAATAAAAGTTATAATAAAAATTACTATAATGAAATAAAATTAATTTAATTATATTTAATTTTATATATTATTTCAAAATTATTCTCTACTTTAATAATATAATTATTAATATAGTATCAAATAACTTTAATATTATTTTATAGGCAAATTTGTTAGTAAAATTTTTTATATTTTTATTTTTAATCATATAAGTTATATTTGAAAAAAAAAAAACTTGGCTATAATATTTATAATATTGCTAATTATTTTAAAAGATAGATATATACTATATACTGAGAAGAAATAACAATTGCACTTAACCTAATAATGAGTAGAAGACTATAAAAATATACAGCAATAGTGATTTTGATCAGACTCACATTTATTAAATTTATGTAGCAAATTAGAGAAATTTTAATACTGTTACGTATATATGTAAAGATATATAGGTTTGAAAACAATGAAATATGTGCACACATACAGTTTTTTTTTTTAAAAAAAAAAAAATAAAATAAAATAAAGAACAGATGCAAAACGGAGAGCGAAAAGCGAGCGAGTACTACATTGAACTGTAAAGTGAATCACTAAAAAAGTGAAAGAAAGGTTTGCCTAGCAAAATAAAGAGAATTTTTTGTATAGTTTGGATTATGCAAAAATGAAATATAATTATAAGCTAAAAAATAACCAATCGTAAATAGCAAGGGGAATACTGTCAGTTAAGAATTGTCTAAGAGTCAGATTAAGGTAGGTTCTGTGCACACGGCAACGTCAAAGTCTCGCGTTACGTTCCTCACTCAGTCATTGTTCTCTTTCTCCACGTGTCTCCTGATAGCTACGAGTGCGCAACAGACATCAATGTCAGCATAATTCCATGCATAATTTCGCAAACCCATCCTCGTTGCACAATGCTCACTATGATGACAATAAACTTACCAAAATCTCCCACCACCCCAGCGACCGAAACTGTATCGCCTAACACACTATCCATCAACCCGGAGATTGAGTTCAATTTCGACGAACTATCTTTGAGCTGGTTGAGGTGCCTGCGCGTCTCTTGCTGGGCTTTTAAGTGAGAATGATGAAAAGCATTGTAATAGGAGCGCCTGTAGTTCAACAAAGTCGGAGAGGTGAAGGGTAAAAAATGTTTAGTATTATCTATTACTGTGCTTTACCGTTCGAAATATCTTTGTCTCATGAAACACTAAACGAATATCAAACTCACTTCTTGTCCAGCTGCTTATGAGCGACTTTGAGAACCGAAGCCTTATGTTGCGTTATAGCCTGTTGCTGAGCTTCATGGAGAATCGCGTCCTTTCCCTGGACCCGGAGGGCCATGACCTGCACAAAATTGACATGTAAATTGCCACATCAATGTGAATGATACCAAAATGCCAAAAACCGATCAACGGCAACGACAACCCACCTTTCCGAGATTACATAACAGCTCCTCAATCTGTTCATCTAAATCTTTGTTCGCCAGCACGATACCCACGCCCGTACCCCCGCCCCTGCCCCCACTAACCACATTCTCCATCCATTTCGTCGGCGCCGCTAACCCAACCGGCCTGATATTCTCCTTATTTGCCTCCGCCTCGTCGATCTCCTCGTCCTCAACTAACACCACGTCCTCCTCGCTCTCTTGCTCCTCGACCGCGATCATGTTTCCGTTCTTCGGTGCCCCAATCCCCGGCTTGTGTCTGGGGCCCGGCAGTCCTGGAGTCACATCCACATCGTCGCTCCCTTCGCTCTGTTGTACATCGGCACCCGTCGCCACGGGATCGTACTCTGTATCAGATTCCTCGTCGTGGCGAAGCAGGGTCGGTCTTGATGCCCTGGACGCAAACAGGTTCGTTCGCTTGGACGCCGGCGGGGTGGGCCGTGCGTTGGCGAGAAAGCTGGACCCGCGATTCTCGTCGTCATAGTCGCTATCTTCTTCGATGGTCGTGGAGGACATAAACGAAGGTTGGACATGGGGGAGACGATCTGGGGCGGAACACGTGATTGTTTATCAAGGAATTCCATGCAAAAATTCGAACGGGGATATCTACCCTGCCCTAACAAGTTGAGAGCAGAGACAAGAAAGGATATTTATACCTTGGTCGGTTTTGCAGGTGTTCTCACCCTTCCCAATCTTGAGCCGCCGAGTTTCGCGTACAATCCCCGCACTCGATTCGGAGCCATCGTCCTCGTCATGGTCTTCGTCGTTGCGCAAACGGAACGCAAGTTTTTGGATCTGGCGAATCTTGTCAGCTGTTGTATCTGTTGAAGCAAGAGATAAAAGGTTACGTTCCCTTGAGTCAAAATGGTCGCTGGTCGAACCATATTCATTTAAGTAAATATAACTTACGATAGGACTCGCGACCCTCCTGCAGCAACTCCTTATAGGCCCTTCCCATCCGACGGTTTCGGTGGTAATAGACGTCATTGGGGACGCTACCTGCAAACGGAAGACAGTTTCTAACACGTAAGCATCGCATGAAGTCAAGCTCGTTGTGACTCACCAACACCGACCCTACATAAATCAAGTTCGAGGTCCGTCAAACCAGTATTACCACTACTCACGCGTCGTCACCGGCACAGTCTCATTCTCGCTATCCCCGCTCGGCACAACTACCCTGACCTTCCTCCCATCTGCCCCGCGCAACGTTTTTATGGGCCTGGGACTGCCATTGAGCGCCACGGACATACTCCCGCCGCCTTTCCTCTCCTTGACAACGAACGCGCGCCCGCCCCTCCTGGGTAGAAACTCTGCATCATCGTCGTCCGCGCGCGCCCCACGCTTCCCCTTCCTCTTCGCTATCTTCACGCCCTTGCCGTCACTATTGACCGTCTCTCTGCCGCTCCAGAACCGGCTGAGCTCGTTTTCGCGGTCGATTGCTTCGGCGACAATAACTGTGTCCTCGCTGGGCGCCTTCGCGGGCTTCTTCCTAGTCGGTAAAGGGGTGGCCTTGGCCTTGGGCGCTGACTTTGCGGGTTTGTCGACGGCGGAAGTAATCTTGGCCTTCTCCTTGTCGGGTTGAACTAAGGATGGCGACTGCAGTTCTTTCGCAAACATCGCCCTGCCTTTCCCTTTCTTCTTGTACGTAGCTTGCGACTTAGCGACCTTCTGATCCACCATATGGCACTCCTCCCACACATCATCGTTATTCTCCCCATCTAAAACCATACGCCGCCCACGCTCGTCAAGCCTATCAACCTCTACAGACGACACGTCCGGAGACACATTCTCACTCGGCCATTGCACGTACTCCTCCCCGGCGTCCTCGTAGTCGATGTCGGTGGCGCTGGCGCTGACGAGAACGGTGTTGATAATCTCGTCCACATGTGTCGACCTTTCCTGCTCCAGATTGCGCCTTAATTTAGTCATCCACGGCGTGGGGGGCGTGGGACCCTCGGCGCCTTTGTCGTTGGCCATGTTCATGTCCGCGAGAGTGACGTGAGCGGGGACGATGGTCGACGGATCCGAGGCGTTGAATTTTGTTGTGGTGACGTCGACGAGCTCCGCGATAGTAGGAGGGGGTGGCGGCGGCGGCGGTGAGATAGCAGTGTTCGTATCAAGTTCCGTTTGAGAGGTGAATGACCCAGTTGTGCGCGTGTAGGCAGGCTGGTGATGGTTGGGCTTATGGACGATTGATTGGCAGACAGTGTTGGACACCGAAACCTTGACGTGTTTGTGTTTCTGAAAGGTGAAATCCGTGCGAAGCATGGACCCAATATTTGAAACCAAAGCAACAAACCAGAAAATCTCGCTGTCCACGATGCTTAGCATCAATAGGCCAAGTTGACCGACGAAGTATGCACTTACCACTCTCCGACTAGCAAAAATCCTCACAATCACGTTTTTGACGCCATTGACATCACCAAACCTGGTCTTCGCCTCGTCCATCGCAACCGTGATGGCCAGCACGTTGGCGCCCGTACCTTCCGGTGGATCACGACTGCCGAGGAGGATGGGTCTGAAGAGGTGGATTTTGATGGTGAGATTGGTAGAGGCAACAGTCGGATCTGTAGTGAGTGGGGAGGCCGGATGGCACACATCGTTGTCAGTGAGTGAGACAACCTCGCTCCCGGTTTCCGCGACCAACATACAAACTCACGCGCACCATTCGTACTCCCCGCCATCTCATCGCCGTCCCCTCCTCCCGCCCACTCCCACCACGCCATCTTCGTGTACGATACCGCGATGACCATGTCCTCCTCCCCCTCTTCCTCTTGCTTCCCCGAGCCCGCACCGCCTATCTCGGGGCCCATTGCGAAGGATACGGAGCGCTTGTTGAAGTCGACCCACAGAGCGCCGGTGACCTTCGGGAGCGAGAGCGGGTTAGCGTTGTAGGCGAGGTGGGTCGCGGGGACGGAGACGGGCCTTGAGGTCGCGATTGGGATGAGAATGATGAGTAGAAATGAAGGATCGAATGAGGTATCATTGCGTAATTGTGGAGCAGGGTCGTACCATTGCGAGACGCCGTCGTTCGCCGCGTTGAAGGCGTTAAGGAACGTACGCGCTTCCTGTTTGATTTATATACCCGAAGATTCGAAATTCAGACAATTCTCTTCGTTGTCGTTACAGACCCCGCACCCAGGATATATACCTACACAGTATATAACCAATGACGAGCGTCAAAATGAGCAATCGGCCCATCCATCAACTTACAGTATCGAAATTCGACGCCGTGAGGCCCAAGAACATGGTTGTAAAGTTGTTAACCCCGTCAGCGCACAAGGCTCCGAAGGCGCGCTCGGCGAAGCGCCGGCGATCTATAGCGGGGAGCTTCTTGCTCGGGCACAGGCTGAATAGGATGGAGAGTATGAGAATTTGCGGCTCGTAGTCTGCGGGAGGGTCGAATCAGTGAGCGTTAATGGCGGGAGAAACATATGTGAATGGGAAATATGTTTCAGTTATTTTTCTACAGCCCGCGGAAGACGGCGACAAACCTTGAACTTCTGTAAGGCTTCGACCAAGAAGTGAGCTAATGTTATTAAAAGCGAGGTTCACATGGTCAAAGATAAAGTCTAGATAATATAAACCCCCGTGCCTACTACTCGTAATGCGACCCAAGGACCGAAAGGATACACATCGAGGACGTTCTCCTTAACAACCCTCTCCTTATTTTCCTTACATCCCGACAACAGCGATCTGACGGCCTCGCAAGCCTACAGACGTGTACGTCGGGAGAACATTCGGTCAACAGACGCACGGATGAACCCTGACGCTACACACTAACAGCATGCAAACAAAACCGCAATGTCTTACCGCGAGATGCACGTCCGCCGATATGACCTTGTCGCGGATGCCGAACGGTCGAGTGATGAGGCTTAGGCACGCCTTGCCGGCGTGTTCGCGGTCTGCAAAGCGGGGGAAGGAAGAATGTACGGATGGAGAAACGTTAACGTTTACACAAAGCCAATGAATTTAATTCGGTGAGGTCATGTTCATGGCGAGATGAACGCACCGATGAGCTCGTCTTCGACGGCGTTCTAGTAGCACATCATATATGGGATGCGTTAGCTTGGAATAAAAATAAAATAAAATAAAATAAAAATACAGTACACACCTGCACGATCTGATATGCCTTCGTCAAGACCTGCACCATCCCCTTCTCCTTATCCTTCTCCAGCTCCTCATTGCCTTCGTCGTCTTCCGGCACCAATGCCAATGCCGTCACCCTCGCGATGACGTGTCCCACGAATTCGAGATGCAGCATAGAGAGGGCCCTCTCGAGATCCGGGCCGCCGCCACTGGTACCCTTCCTCTTTGCGGAGCCCTGGTCGTGGGAGACAATGGTGGGAATGCGGGGGAATGCCTCGGCAATTGTTTCGAAGGCGGCGAGGACCTCTTCGGATGGGATCGAATCAGTCTACGAGAGAGGAAAGAGGAAGTGAGTAAGGGTGCTAATAGTCTCAGCAAAAGATTTTTTTTTACGGGAAGAGAGACGAAATCATTACTTCATTAATGGCCTTAATGGCGTTCCTGAGCGCACTCTGAACACTATTTGTAACGTTTCAAGTGGGTCAGACATTAGAGTGAGTGTGCGTAGCGTCACAACGAAATGACGCGAAGAGAAAACATACTCTTTCGTTGAAGGAAGCTTCTTCTTTAAAGAGTTCGTCGCTGCAAGTTTAGTTATCAACTCTTTGAGAGCTCCAGGAAGTTTTTTTGGGCGTGCCATTGTTGCGTGTGTTGAAAGAGAGGTTGGAAGAGGGCAGCGAAGCCACCAAGACGCGAATGCCAAATAAAGAATAATCGACTGGAACCGAACACTATGCCTTAATTGAGTACAGTGCTCAACCTAAAAATAGAAACCTTTATTAAGAGATAGATATTATATTTTTTTTTTTTTTGATAGATATTATGTTATCTAGATTGACTTATTTTAAAAACTTAAAATAAATTTCTCATAGTAGAGCGAAAATCAGTGGGATATCGATATTCAGCTTGCTCAGTAAACCCACCGTAACCACGGCTATTGTCATCGTCGGTAGGGTTCGAATCTCGACATATCGTTGAACTCTGGCTGTACGCCCGTAGGAAATACACCCACAACAGCACGCCATACCAGAGATACGAAACAATACGCATCGGATTTCAATATCTGCGGTCTACTTTCTAAAGATTCTGGTAGAATGTGATGGAGGCGGCCGTAAACGCCGGCGGAGGTATGTCTATATCCTCCACAAAGCCGCTGACGTCACACTTGGTCTTGAGTTTATTTTTATTTATTTTTTATAAATGATTTTTATTGCTAATAAGATATTTGACACTCACTTATCTAATGAAGTTACTGATATTGGCAGAGTGACATAATTTTACTCGATTTTCGGCCTAGAGTTCATGGTATAGTGTGTATGGTGTTTCCAAAATTAAAAATAACCATTAGAACCGGTCGAGAAAAATGTCCAATACATAATTGACATGGAAAAATATCTGAACGACGACGTCATCCATACTGTCGCCTCGAGATATAATCGTCATACATATTCGTGCGACACGGAAACCAAACCAAATCCGTGTATTGCCGGATTAAAAGCCTGCAGATTTGGAATATAAGTTAGCAGAGAATGTTTCAAAGACATACGGCGCATTTCATGCCAAGTGTAAGAGATGCCGAAGTCAACAAACAATATTTACAGCAATCGCAATCGAATGGGCACTGCGGCGTTTCTGAACGATGCAGGACAATTAAGATCAAGACTTCAATGTTGTGTTGACAGTGAACGAACGAATTGCCGCCAATGGTTACATACAAAAGGTTTGCACAAAAAAA
>RBNI01003836.1:0-15103 GCA_003990745.1 Jimgerdemannia flammicorona
CTACCCAATCCCCCTAGGCCCTCCCCCCTCTCCCCCCTATATCCTTATACTTGAATACTACCTTGCCACTCACTACTTCAACTCTCCCCTCACTCTGCCCACAAATTTTCTCTATTAAACAGTACTGCTGACCTCCCTACAGACCCCATCCCAGTGACTAGCCCATCAGGATATCCTCCATCAACTCTTCCCATCTCAATGACTACTTTCCCAAACTCAAATGTTTCTCTTTCTTAAAAACATACAACCAGTGACCTGCTAGCCCCACCCATACAGCCAATACCCAACCCAAAGTGAGTCACTCCTTTCCAATCCCCCCCACCAATCTATCTCTCAGATTCTCCCATCTACTCCTCTTGTTATCTCTCTTTTACACTACTTCCAATCTATCTCCAACTACTAATCCAAAATTTTCAAGTACCTTGCATGCTCTCAGCCAATGTTCAGATATCTATACAAACCCCTCTTTCTGTCCTACATTATTGCTTTTTTTTTTTTTATTGTCTCTTGGACTCTTTTCTGTATTAATACAGCTATTTATCCCATATATAATACACTAAGCCCACTCTTATCCTATCTCCCTAGAGGGCCCCCCCCTCCTACCCTCTCTCAATTAAAGACCACTGGGCCATTAATCACCTCCACCTACCCACTACTCTGTCTACAAATCTCTTTCACCAGATAGCAGTGCCACCTACTCTGGGGACCTCATCCAACCCACCACCCTGTCAGTATATCCCTCCCATCTCAACAACCTCTCCTGCAAACCCAGCTATTACCCCTCCTCAAAAATGAAGAGACAATGTCCAGCTAGCCCTACCCATAGAGCTAGAACCCACTCTACAGTGAGCTATTCATTGTCCACCCCACTCACCAACCTAGCTCTCAAATCCTCCCAGCGACCTCTCTCCCCATCTGATCTCCTCTGCACCCCCAGCTGGTCCCCTACAGCTATCCAAAAGTCCCCTAGAACCTTACTCTCTTCCAGCCAATGTTCTGGCATCTGCACAAATCCCCCAACCTGTCCTATATCGTAGCATACTTTACATTCCAGTAGGCCACCATCTACCAGATACCCAGAGTAGAAATTCAATATGACATTCCTCTATAGCATCCACCACCATACTACCCAGTACTTGGGAGGAAGTCACCTCTATACCTCAGCACTCCATATTCAGACTTCTGCCCAATCCTACTTCTCGCCAATCCTCACTGCTTGCCAACTGCTTGGCCAAAGATCCTGACCAAGTTTCTGCTGACACTCTACACTATCACCAATATCAAACTCAATAAGAGGAGTGCTCCCCAGAAGAAGTCTGTCCCATCTCTACATAGCTGGTTCTCACATCATCTCCCCTTCATTGCTATGCCAGCACAAGTCTATATAGTATACTCCATTAGCTACTACCCACCAGAAGCCTTTATATAGAGCTTGGCAGTATGGCTACATTGGCAGGGACTAGAGGCAAGAGTGAGGTCCTCTAAGCTTCTCACAAGGGCCCTTTGGGTGAGGAGAGTTCAGCAGTAATGGGAGGGGGTACTAGATTCTGAAGGGCTATTGGTACATAGTATATAAGACATTCTCAGATCATTAAAGGAGAGATAGAGTAGCTTATAGAGTAAGGAGGAGGGTGGGGCAGATGCTGCTGACATTGATCATGCCTTAGAGGATTGATACCCACCATGGGCAGAAGGACTGGACAACCTGGTATTGCTGGTGCAGAAGGAGGAGACTCATCAGATTCTTGTCATAACTATGCTTGGCATGGTACCAGGAGAGGATGGCCTGCCCTGAGATTTCTGGAAGAAGATGGTGGATGTCCCCAGTATACTGAGAGAGCTGAGAGCACTTTGTAACTTAATACTACAGTCTAGGAGATAGGTAGGTGAGCAGAAACTGAGACTGGTGGTACTGCTATATAAGAACAAGAGCAGAAGAGAGGACTGGAAGAACTGGTGGCTGATCATGCTACTGAACATGGACAGAAAGTTTGTTATGAAGGTAGTGGTAGTAAGACTGCAGAAGGTGGCCCAACAGGTCTTGGGAGAGGAGCAGTGGAGTTTTGTTAGGGGCCAGCTCATCTGGGATGACATAGCTTGAGCATATAGCTTTATTAAAGAAGTATGAGCCTGTGGATTGGATGGGTGCCTGGTCTTCCTGGATCAGAAAAAGGCATATGACTGCATTCAGCAAGTCTGGATTGCAAGGGTACTAGATCAGATTGATATACTGCAACAGTTCTGAGTAGTAATAATCAGCCTACTGGAAGGGAGCAGAGCTGTGATCATGTGTAATGGATATTGAGGGGTAGCTTTTCCTCTGGGTAGGGGTGTTCCCCAGGGGGACCCACTGTTTCCCATTTTGTATACACTTTCCTTTGAGTCTTTGATGGATTGAATTTGGTAAAAGATAGAAGGGCTTTCAGTGTTTAGTATTGGGTGGAAAGTTGGCACCTTTGCAGATGATATGGTGGTCAGCCTGGGCTCGATTGCTGATATTGAAGAACTCAAGGGGACTATGGAGTGGTATGAGGTACACTCTGGGGCCAAACTCAATTGACACAAGTGTGAAATAATAGTAGTGGGTAATGGCCTAGTGGAGGGGGATGTCATTGGAACAATTGTCCCTGCTAGAGAGGCAGTGTAGTACTTGGGCAGTATATGGGTCAGTCCTATCAAGACTCTGGTGAGAGCAGTGGGTTGTTATCTGGGGGGAGGCCCTGAGGAGTTGGAGTGGCCACCACCTATCTCTAGTGGGGTATATTTCTGTCTTGAATGTTTACAGGCTGCTGAAGTTGTAGTATTTGGCATATCATCTGGACTTCCTGGCCTGGGTGATGAAGAGATTGCTGAAATTAACTAAGGAGTAGATTTGGATCAGAAGGTAGAGTCAGATTAGCTGGAAAATCTTATCTTTACCAGTGGCTAGAGGGGGGCTCAGGCTGGTTAACTTTCTGAAGAGGTTATACTGTCTGAGAGTATGGTGGCTTAAGAGAGCTGTGGAGCTGAGAGATAGTAGCTGGGTTCTCCTGATGAAGAAGGTCTGAGAGATGAGGTTCTTACTGAGAGACTCTACAGGAGATCTACTGTCCTTAGTTGAGCTTTGGAACAATAGGTGCTTGAGGTTTAAGGGCTTCTGGTGGGGAGTCACAGATGGGGTACACTACATTGGCATTCATTGGCAGGAAGATAATGGTGAGATACCTTAGGGCCCAATGATGTGGAGATGAGACCAAGTATTACTAGAGAGCATTCTCCTTGAGAGCTTTGATATTAGCGATAAGATTGAGTGCCAGAGAGGGTTGGGGCAGGATATGTGGCCTGGCAGATAGCAGTTGGTGGATATTGGAGAAGAGTGAGACTTGAATGAGGTCTGGGCCTGGAGTGCTGAGGTTAGGCAATAGCTGTTACTGAGGTATTAGATAGTCTGATGACATATGCTGAAGAGGAATGTTATGCTCAAATTTCACTCCAGCTATCTTATAGAAGGGGGTAACTTTGACTGTGAGGAGTGCTACAATGTTGGATAGGAAGGGGGTTTTGTACAGATGTCTGAACATTGGCTAGGAGAGTGCAAGGTACTGAGTGACTTCTGGATAGTAGTTAGAAAGGATTGAATATCATGTAGAGAGGAGATGGTGTGAGGGGTCAGTGGGAGGATCTGTAGGATAGATTGGTAAGAGGAGTTGGGAAGGAGTGGCTCACTCTAAGTTGGGCACTGGCTATATGGGTAAGGTTAGCAGGTTACTAATTGTTTATTTTTGAAGAGAGAAGATACTTGGGCTTGCAAAGACAGCTACAGCAATGGGAAGGACTGATGGAGGACACTCTGACAGGCTGGTGGCTTGGTTGGAGGCTGCAGGGTAGTCAGTAGCAGTGTTTGGTGGAGAGCATTTGTGGGCAGAGTGGGGAGAGGATTGGAGTAGTAGGAGATAGAGTGGTCTTCAAGTATAAAGAGATAGAGGGGGGGGGGATTCCCCTATGAGGATTGGGTAGTGGGAGGAGATAATGCAATTATTTGTATAGACTGGTAATAAAGGGCAGAGTCCAAGTGACTATAAAAAAAATAATAAAAACAAAAAAGGAAATCAATCAGTATAGAGAAATCCCGATTTGGTTTGCCACCAAATCAAGCCGTCCAAGCCACCCGAAAAGCAGTCCATGTCGCGTTTTCTGCCATGTTCGTCACAATATACAGCTCTATGATGATCTAAGTATATTTTTAGTGACTTCTGTATGTTATATTGTAATATACTGGAGATGGCTGGAGACTAATGGATAACATTGGAGTCAATGGAGATGGAGATGTTGGGGATGGATACACATGGAGACACTGAAGATGGAGACATTGGAGATGGATATGCCGGGAGACACTGGAGATGGAGATGCTGGAGATGGGAGATTGCAAATCAATTTCGTGATGTTGTGATTAGCCGGATCAGGGCCCATTAATTTTTTTACTCTCCTCCTCCTCCTCTTCTTTTCTCTCCCCACATCACCGTGTTCCCCTTTTCTCTTAAACAATATTTCCGACATCAGACACCGCTTCCTTTTCAACTTTTCAATGACACTACAAACACACCTCCGTCCTCCCATTATATATTCCTTTAAGTCAGACGCCCAACCGGGTCCAACATCGCTCTCAAAGCTGCGTAAACAATCGCGACAAAACGATATGACCATAAGCACCTGTTTGTAACGGTCTAAATGCCACACAAAAATCTTGCAACTATTCCACTGAATCAACACGGACTCGCAAGACTACGACCTGACCGCCACGAGCCGGCCAAAAAAGCGGCGTCGCCGCGCCAACCCGCATGAACTCGCCCTCCGAAAGCATCAAGACTATCGCAATTCATGACAGTAAGTTGGACATGAATGTGCGGAGAGAAAACCATGAATTTTAGGATATAAAGAGGAAAGAGACATGCGCCACATTTTATATTGTCCAATAGATTGGCTCAGAGCTATTCTTATTGTGAAAGTACAAAACCTAATATTTCATATCAGGAATGCACATGAAATGTAGAGTATGGATCTGAGCAAGCTTTTTTGGACAATGTAAAAGTGGCGGAGATGTCCCGCATGTCTATTGCCTCTTTATATCCAAAACACTCGTTTACATCAAGCTCAAGAAAATAAGGGATACTTTAAAATCCCCCTCAAGAGCCTGCTCAGAAGCCCGTATGCGTTACTAACCAAGTACGAAATTACCAATTCAATTCTATGGATGAACCTCCTGTCGTGAACGTCCGGGACAAAACGTTTATTGAGTTTCGATGCATATTTATCCATGTGCGACGACTTCCCCCTTCTCCTGCTACTCTAGTAACTGATAGCGTGTGATTTCTCCAGTCCGCTTCGCGCATTCTTGTAACCAACCCGCAATGAATCCGACATACGATGAAACAGTTGTCATCGAACGAAGTATTAATAGGTCTTGTAGACTAACATAACATACCCGCCAGCATCGCTTACGCCACCCTGAAATTCCATTAGTTCATTGGGCGGTGTTGTCCCTTTGTATTTAAAGTCTGTGAGGGCGAATCCCATGGAAAAAATTCCTTGCACACTGTTTCGGCTTGCATATTGCACCCTCGGAGCTACATATTTTATCATTAAATGCGTCATTATGTCCGCCCTCTGGACCCCTACTTGTAATCCCTAAACGTGCAGTCAAGCGTTTCTGGTCTAGCACGATGGGACGTCGCACAGCTATATTATATACGTTCCTGGTATAATACATGTGACATGACAAAACGCGAGACCCTGGCATATAGCCAGTGACGCATACAAATTGGATTGAATTGAGTCACGTTGAACGGGATTCTGGGGAGTAATTGGTAATTTGTTTCACTCAATCAAAGAAGAATATATTCACCTATATAAAGTTTTATATAATTTAGTCTTATAGCATATAAGCTTATGGTTTATAAATTTTGTATGCATATCCTTCATATACATAAAGTTGGCAAGTTTAACCTCATAATTTGTACATATCATACTACTGTATTAAAGCATATAAATTTCGTGCATATAAAATATTCATTATAGCGTCCGTAAAAGGTTGATAGCGAAGTCAATATGTTTAATTTCAGGGATTGTCTTACTCTTTCATATGGCAAGTCTTACCGAGGTGTTCACAACGTATGCAAGGCATTCCTCGACATCCTTTCTTGTCCTTTGTGCATTCAAAGCACCGGTTTCCGGGAGAGTTCCGTTTTGTTGTCCTGCCGGTAACGTGAATGCGACAACGTCTCTTCTTCCTCAAACAGTCTGGACATTCCTTGTACGGAATGGGCCTAGGAATGAAAGTGGCTGAGGTTTCGGTGGGTGTCTGTTGGACGATATTCGCGCCTGGCTTCGACGTTGCGTGATTAATTGCATCGCCATTTGGAAAGTTGCCGGCGCAAGCTTCCGAGGTGAAACGAAGTTGTGTGGAAGTAGAGTGACTCTGCAAGCCTCGGGCCAATACACCAGTTGGAGGGATATCCATGCAGTCGGGAGTAGGTCCACTAGTTGAGACGCCGTCCGGCATTTTGCTCTCATAAGGCTTCGAATTGATGTTGTCTTGGAGGTAACCCATATTCCTTCCTGCCAAAATAGGATATAGGCAGAAGTGACACTTTTGAGAAAAGGAGAGCACGAGCTAATCTCGTGGAGGGAGATGACAACAACCTTTCTCTATGTTTTGAGAGGATGGGTCGGGATTTTATTGTGTGAGAATCGTTGTTCATGTTTCGCATTACAAAAATTTAAAGCGACGGGATTCCATTTTGTATACGTACGATTTTGGCTGTCCAAATATTTTATATTTGTTTGCGGTATTTTTGGAGAGGTTCCGAGAAATGTTTGAGAATGTTCTTTAGTCCTTTCGACCAAAAGCAAATCCGACTCGTTTCGCTAACGAGTTTTGACTTCGGGGATGTTTGGGAACAGAAAGAGTGAGATGGATAAAGCGTGTTTTCATGTTTTTTTTTCACCAAAATTTTTGTCACGATTAGCAGTCCATTGATCTGATCAGCAGGTGATGTCATAACTGGACTGTCCCTAATACCAAAGTTTTACTAGATATATATATGAACCAAGCTAGAGCCTTAATCAGAAGTCAACCTCTTTGAATATTATTGATAATAAACTACAATTTGCTCTGTTAGACAGCAAGGATCCCTGCTGTATTTTTATTTTTTTTTTTGAACACATTTTGGCTTCAATCGTCGTTCCGTCTTCTCAATTGTCCGTCTCGTCCGTCTCCTCAATCGTCCGTCTCGATCATCCATCTCTATCATCTATCTCGTCAATCTCAATCGTCTGTCTCAAGGGTCTGTCTAAATAGTCCATCTCAATCGTCCGTCTCAATCATCCATCTCAATCATCCGTCTCAAATGCCCGTCCCGTACATCCCAATCGTCCGTCTCAATCGTCCACCTTGTCCATTTTAATCGACCATCAATCGTCCATCTCAATCGTCCATCTCAATCGTCCATCTAAATCGTTGGCTCCTCGGGCTCCTTCAACGGCATTTCAACATACATAATCGCCATTCCCACCTTCTCATCGTTTCCCAACACGCTCAACCCTAAATCCGATTTCACGGAAGAGTCATTCAAGGTTAGCATTGGTTTTACGAACATTGCTTAACCGGTCATTAGCATTACGACGCTCTCCTTAACATATGGATTCTAGCCTCATCTGGTACCTATTTTGGGCAGTTACCATGTTCCACAGGTTCTACATTACAACGTCGACTGACGTTGATTCACCTTCCTTGGCTAATTTGATTTGGTCGTGCTTACAGCCTCGGCGCCCTCAAAGTCATCGGCGTACTCGATTGCGTTTGCGGATTCTGCGATATTTATGCTCATGACCATGTCCAATTTACAGTCACAAATTTCAATGGTGTTGTTGCTATATGAACACAGCAAACTGTGAGGGAGGATGTCACGGCTCATATCTGTGCGTCTACTTCAGCGGGTTTGCCGCCTGTTCTGAAACTAAATCTTGACGGTGCGCGTGATCATTTTCAGTTTGTTGGCGAGCTATTCTTTTGCGCTCTAGCCCGGCAGGTGGTTTTCGGTAGAGGCCGTCTCAAGGATGGCGAACTCTTTCGAATGTACGACGTCGACGCGTTTTTGGCTTCCTCGCGGTGGTGGGGTCAAAGTTTACGACCCAGTCTTGTTGACACCGCGATTTGGCCACGACAAACGCCTCGTGTCGTTTGTCGCTGTTGCTAATGCGGCGCTTTGACCTGGGGACGACAGTTGGGTTTCTGACTTTGAAGAATTATGATAAAGGGATCTACGCCTGACTTGACGCCGACGGAGATGGGTTTGTGTTGTAATGTTGCCATTGAAAAATTGAAAACGGGGCACTGTGTTTTGATGTCTGAAAATTGTCGGCAATAACGTTTAATAGGGTGGCGCGTGACGTGGAAAGAAATGTATAGGTGGAGAAAGCATGATGTGGAGAGAAATGTATAGGAGCCGGACGAGCGATGTGGAGAGTAAAATAATAAAAAGGGTCTAAATCGCGCACGCGATTCAGCCAATCACAAAGCCCGGTTTGAGCCATGCGAATCTCAAAAGTTGAATGTTATTAACCAGTAAATGGACACAAGAATTTAATCTTCCAAGAGAATAGTAACATAGAACACAAAGGAAAAAAAAAAATAAAGACGTCCCACGGTATTTACGATCGCGGAAAAGATCGGAAGAAAAAAGCCGTCACACGCGATGGTGGAATCGAGACTGTGTTTGGGAACGATGGGAAATGGACATGCCATTGAAGAAGCTTGAAGAGCTGCGATTTTTTCCGAACATGCCTCAGGGGCGATGATGCTTGCGACATACGGTTTGAAGCTGATTCCAAAATCGAATTTTCTTTGCCGCAAAGGTGCTGACGTCGCGGGTCAGTGTCGGTTCGTTTCTCCGCTGTATTAACCGACACCGACCTCGCCCCTGACTCCCACGTCAACCGTACGACATTTAATTCTTTACTATTCGGAGTCGCTATGCCGTTACACCAATTTCAAGTTTTCGTCTCAGCTCGCACTTCCCGAACCGAAATATGCCGTTACGGAACGAGGTGAAAGGTAAGGCGTTGCGGATTGACGCAGTGGTCCGAGGATGTCATCACGGCATGGCGTACCGATTTACGTATCCTGATGAACGGAGATTCGTGCCAATATCTCACTTACCTGGTGTTTGGAAATTGGCTCCCACAATTGTATTAGCGTTTGCTCTTTCAAACGCATCCTGCTCAGACAGAATGAACCTGACGCCTCAGTTATCGCCAATGGATCCACCAATAAACGAGACTACGATTTTTATGGTGGCCGCAATTTCAATGTCAATTCTCTATGCGAGAAAGAAAATCCTAAAATTGTCGCATTGTAATAATCCTGTTAAATTCACGCAAATAAAAAATATGAAAGAAGGAAAATAAACTTTCATTCTTTTTTTACAATAAACATGTTAAGAAAATTAAAGGCGAGCGAAAGGCGTCCGAATATAGCTGGCCCACGGAAAAGAAGCCAGTATAGGGTCGGTTTCTCCTTTACTTTGTATCAAACCGCCAGCGTTGTCGAGACGGACACTGATAAGAGCATCTTCCTGTTTGTGTCAGTCAGGAAGCCGCATTCAAACACCACGAAGCTTCCGCATTGATCACATGATTACGTAGTTTTTCACGTCATCCAATTTATGTTTGCCAATCAAGCGCAACAAGCGCGATAAAAAACAGAGCTGGTGTTCGGGCACGCCTTGACTAGGTACTATAATAAATATGGTGAGGCATTGAGTGATATTCATTTTTTTTTTTTTTGTGTTTTCTGATTACATTCTTTTGGAGGATCGGATTCTCATGTCGAGACAAGCAGTTTAACGGCATCCAATTTTTAAGATTCGCAATAGTTTTAACCCTGGCCTAGGCGATTTTTTTAATTTTTACTTCTGGTGGCTTAGTATTCTACTGTGACGTGCGGACAACATAGTATAACCAAATGACACCGTAGTTACCAGCATAGTTACCCTGTTACTGCATAGCAACCAACTTGTATAAAATACCCCAGAGACAAGTGTGAATAACCTCAGTCCGAAAAGTTCAAAAGCAAAAGCCAATTGTCTGGTACATTTAGGAGGAGAAACCTGCCAACGAGCCACTGCCAAGAATGAGCTTTGCCTTATTCCCACTCCGGCCCACTTTCCGATACAAAGATTGGTACGCTTGCCAGACTAATCCAGAAGAGAACGTTCCTTTTCACACTCCGGTGCACTTTCCGATACAAAGCCTGAGAAATCCGCCAAGTTCGAGTGAAGAACTTCGCCATTTGAAGAGAAACCCACTGTTTAAGAAAAGCCCGCCATCTTGCCACAAAGCCAGTCTATTTGATGCAACTTCGCAGTGAACTCACATTCGCGCAAACGAAGCTAGTCTTTGATGTAACTTTGCTCAAGAATCCGCCTCGCAAAGCCAGTCTAGAACAAGACTCACCTTCGCAGTGAAGCCAGTCCCTCGACATAACCTCGCAGTCTTTGACGTAACTTTTGAGGAATCCGCTATATTTTGGTACGCTTGCCAGACAAAGCTGGAAATCCGCCGATTCAGGAGAATCCACGCCATCTGAGTTATCCGAGTTATTATTCAAGAAGTCCGCCGATTCGGGATATCCGCCGAATCCGCCTATTAAGGAATACCGCCAAAATCGTGTCACGGCCACACGAGCGTCACGCAGAAATCGCATACTTTTGGAAACACGATCGTCACGCAGAAATCGAAACACGGTCGTTAAGTAGAAATCGCATAAGGAAACACACAAATCGCCTGCATCCCAAGAACCCGTCCCAATAAGGAAATCGACCACTGTATCCAGATTTCACTGTTATACCGATAAACACCAAGGACATCCGGAATTACAGAACATTTTGTTGCTTTTTGACAAAGTAACTGGGGGCTCAAGCCAATCTACATACCACCCCCAACCTTGTAATTTGCCTCCATTGAGCTGGCACGTTACACTACTGTGACAAGCGAATAACATAGTATAGCCAGATGAGGTGAACACTCAGCATAGCATAGTTACCCATACCAAGTTACCAACATGCACCACTACTTATAATTAGCCAAAGATACTAAATCAGGTTTGTTGATCTGTGTCCTAAGGACACACCTGTGACCATCAGACACACCTGTGCCCATCAAACACACCTGTGCCCACTAGATACACCTGTACTCAGTAAACACACCCAGTCACTCCCTTTCCTAAATAGTATTATTGTGCATTCTATAGTTAGCCACATAGCAACTAGATAGCAACCACAACTGTATAAAATGTTGTAATATTGAGATATCTTAGTTATAGTATTTCAATATGTAGTGGTGCAGTCTGACTATATTATTACATAAATATCATCAATATGTATAAATGCACATAAGCTATCAATAAACAACTATGGCTCTTTCTTCTCTCCACTCTTTCCAAGTATTCTACAATAAAAGGTTATGAGCCCTGTTAGAGAAAGTAGATAATAACAAAGACACCCCTCTAATATATATACTATATTATGTAAAGAAAATGTCACACTTATCAGGTGTATCAAACACAAGTCTGACAAGTAGTACAAGTGGAATGGGACCCAGAACGGATACTGGCAGTATAAGTATACCTATTATAATAATCATAACTACATATGACCATTCCTACAGTAGTACTTATAATTATAAAGAGGATGATTCCTGTCTTTGATGGTAAGGATTATACTTTATAGATATATTATATGAAGAATTTCTTGGAAGAATATAGTCTAGAGGATTACTGGAAGTCATAGGAATAAATAATGAGATATAATACTGCAAGTGATTACAGTACTAAGGGAGATTACCTTTACTCTTTTAAATATATAAATGAAACTCATTAATAATATTATGATAGAGAATGAAGCTTGGAAGATCTTCTACAATTACCACCAGCAGACATCTGTATCAAACAGATTTTACCTAAAAGTGCAATCATTTAATCTTTGAAAAAAGTCCATGAAGAGTATCTGGAACTATACCAACCATATCAATGATCTGGTAAATCAAGTGAATTTTCTTTCTATACTGGCAGACCTCATCAAGGATAAAGACAAGGTTCTGGCCTTTATGTGTAGTCTTCTCAAGATATACAATATAGTTATCATCACATTGTAGAAATCCAGTAAACTATCAGACTATAAGTATATCATCATAAGCCTTTTAATGAGGAATCAAGATTGGGTAGCAATGACAATGAAGACAACAAAAAGATATTCTATGAAGTATGTAGATAAGGTAAGAGTAAGTCAAAAAAGATGCAAAATCAGTAGAATGATAGTCAGTGAGGCAAATTCAATAGTAAATACTTCTACTGTAATAAGTATAGATATTGTAAGCAAGACTGCAACTATAAGAAGAAAGAAAAAGATAAACAATACAGATAGGTGAATATTATAGATACCAATAATAAAAGCAGTAGAGGTAGTAGAGGTCTGTTCTTTACAGAAGCAGCAATTGATCTATATATAGAGAAAGATATAGGAGTGAATTTGGAAAACATTTTTACACTAATGAAAAATATTGATATAAGTGTCAGCACTAATGTAAGCTATATGCTGAGTACTTATACATATAGCAAAAAAGTCTGATATTTGGATTCTGATGTAATATAGTACATGACAGTATACTATAAGTAGTTCTCTATATATAAGAAGTTTGAGCATCCTATACCTATCAAATTAGATGAAAATAATATCAATTATACTCAAGATAAGAAAAATATCAATATATACCTATACAGAAATATAGATGAATCCTTATGCATATTTGAGGACATATTATATATACTAGATATATATAAGTAAGAACCTCTTTTCAATAGACCAGATAATGGCTCAAGAAGATAAAGAAGTAAATATATACCTGAATGATATAATAATGATTAATCTAAAAAACAATAAGGAGTTAATATATATATCAAAAAGAGGAAACCTATATGTAATTAATTATATACTAAGTGGTATATTATCTGTATATTCTATAACAGTAACTGATATCTGAAATATATTATATGAATAATTAGAACACATCAGCAATATAAGTTTAAAATAGATAATATAGAGTAAATCTGTAAATAAATTACCAAACTATATATCTCTGAGCTTCTTTTGCAATAGATGTATAGTAAATAAGACTTCTCAGCAATCTTTTCAGAAATGGATAAAGCAACTGACTAGCATTTTTGATATAATATATAGAGATATCTGCAGCCCTATATATACTTCTTTATAGTGAAGAATGAGATATTTGAAAAATTCTAAAAATTCAAAACAACTATGGAAAATGAAATAGAATATAAGATATAGACCCTATACTCAGATAATAGTAAGAAATATATCAACAAAGCCTTTAGAGATATCTTGAAGAAGTATGATATCCAATACTCTATAATAGCTCTCTATATACCTAAACAGAATAGTGTAATAGAATACTTTAATTGAACAGTAGTAGAAATGGCTCAAATTATAATAAATATGGCCAGCTTACTATACTTCTTCTAGGCTGAAGTGGTGAATACAATAGTATATATCTGAAATCATTATGTTTCTTGAGCTTTAAGCAAGAAATCTGGTAATAATCAGTAATTCAGGAATAATAGTAATCTTACTCTTTAAGAAATATAAAGTAGATCTAAGTCTGATATCTCACATATATGGATATTTGGAAGTGAGGCTTATATTCTGAATAAAGACAGTAATAATAGTGGCAATTTGAGTCTAAAGTAGATAAGTATATACTCTTTGTATATAATGGAGTAGTATATAGATTATAGAACTTATAAAAACATTATATAGTCATCTCTTATAATATTCAGTTCAAGAATATTAAAGAATAGGAAATTTGTATAGAAATTCCTATTTCTACATCCAATCTGATGGTATATTAAATAATAACTATACTAACTTCAAAAGTAAGTTGAATGGTATCTATGCCAGTATCAGTACAACATATATATATATCAATAAGGCTATTAGAATAAAGAATTATAGAAATTATAGATGAGGATAATGATGAGGATATCTCTCTGAAAAGTAATAAAAAATACAAATCTAGACTACAAAATGAGATCAAAGTGGATTGAGGTTATTGGAACCAACCTAAGAAATTACATTATAAATATTATATGTATAAACTATATCTATAAGTATACTTACATAGCAATAACTGGTGAGTCAGCAAACTATAATGAAGTTATATACTTGAATAATAAAAAGGAGTAGAAAAAAGTTATAAATGAGAAATATAATTTACTTATTAAGAATAATATATAGGATCTAGTATCTCTTCTGGAAAATTAATAAGCAATAATATTCTACTAGATATATAAAGTCAAATATAATAGCAATAGTAATGTAGGGCTCAATTTGTAGCAAAGAAGCATTAATAAGGAAATAGTATATAATGATAAGACCTTCTCTCCAGTATTTAAGATTACTATACATAGAATACTTCTTATGATTAGAGCCAAATATAACTATAAAATTCATCAAATAGACATTAAGATAGCCTTCTTGAATAGTGATATAGATACAGATCTATACATTCATCAATCACAGAGATATAAACTATATAATAACAAGCAAAAGAAGTTCATATGCAAATTATGTAAAGATCTTATTGTATTAAATAAGTGGTAAGACTATAGAACCAAAAAATTGACAAATATCTCTTAAATAATGAATTTAAGCATTGCAATAGTGATATATATATATAAACCCTACTTATATTCTTGGAAATGATATATCTAGGAATTTGGATGAATAATATTATTCTGGTCAGAACACTAAGTAAGATCAATAATATAAAAACAATACTACACTAGAGATTCTAAATTAATGATATGGATAATATATCTTATCTTCTTAGAATATTGATTATATATGATAGATACAAGCATGCTATATATATATATATATATATATATATATATATATATATTATAGTCATTGAACTCTAACTTTATTACTCTCTAATCTATATTATATTAATATAGACATCTAATCTCATGAGAGACTTCTCCCCCCCCCTC
>RBNI01003837.1:0-15102 GCA_003990745.1 Jimgerdemannia flammicorona
TCATTGGCTCTTTGTATTTGAGGAGGGGAGGCGGATGGGACTGCAGGAGAAGGTGGCAAGATGGGAGGAGCTGTTGGGGGATCTGTTGACTGGATGGTGGGCTGGGTGGGGCCCTCTGGGAGGGAGGCGGCACGGTTTGGTAATGAGGATATATGAACAGAGTGGCAGGAGAGTGAGGGTTGTGTTGGACAGGGTGGAATTTCGTCGGGAAGGGGTAGGGGGAGGGGGCCCCCCTAGGGGGATTGGTTAGGGGGTGGGATTACTATATTTATATGGGATAGATGGGTGTTAATAAAGGGATGGAGTCCAAGTGACTATAAAAAAAAAAAAAAAAAATATATATATATATATGTAAAAGACACCTCTATATACAATTTGCATAATAATGAACTAATTAATAGTAGCTTCAAAATGTGAAAATCTTTATATGATCAATAATATGCCAAATGATATAAAAGTCTCTACTTATACAATAACTATGCCTGATGCATCCAACACATGACATCAATACTTAAGATATATTGGTAAGATGAGTCTCGAACATATGATAAGAAGTAGCTTAGTGAAAAGATTACCAGCATACATATATCCAGAGGATAGCTTTTGTGAGATATATGTAGAAAACAAAGCTTTCTGGTAACTGTTTGAAGAATAATTAAAGTGCACCTTGGGAATCCTCAATCTAATCCATATGGATATATATGGCTCAATATATATACTATTATATTCTAGCAAGAGCTACTTTCTGATATTTATTAATGATCATATATATATATAAGGTATATATATATTTTCTATCAGTGAAGAGTAAAGTCTTGAAGAAATTCAAAGAATTCAAAGTAATTGCTGAGAATGAAACAGGATATAGAATATATACTATATACTCAGATAATAGATATAAATATATCAATAATACATTTAGAGAGTTCTTGATGAAATATGGCATAAGCCATCAAACAATAGCTCTTTATATACCTCAATAGAATAGTATAGCCAAGCAATTTAACCATATAGCTGTAGAAATAGTATATATGATGATTAATACTACTGGATTAGAATATTTCTATTAGACCAAAACCATCAATATGGTGACATATATCTGCAATCAGTACATATTTCAATTACTAAGCAAGAAAGCTGGCAACAACAACAAGCATAAGAATGATGATCTTACTCTTGAAGAATTATAGAGTAGAATGAAGCTGGATATATCTCATCTATATATATTCAGATATAATACATATATCTTTGACAAAAGCAACACTATCTAACATAAATTTGAGCCAAAGGTAGTGAAACATATACTTCTTAGATATAGTGGGAAACTATATAGGCTTTGGAATCTATATATAAAATATATAGTAATTTCATATAATATACAATTTAATGAAAAAGGAAACAATAAGAAGATCTATGTAGAAATATCTATAGAGATCTTTTCATCTACATTCTAGTCAGTACAATAAATAGCATCACTAACATCCACCTATCCAGCAGTTAATCAAAACTATTACCAATCTGAGTAAGAGTTACTCGAGCTAAGGATCACTGAGATCAAAGATGAAGATGATGATGGTGAATTCTCCAATAATAAAAGATCTTCTATGAAGAGTAAACAAATATAAAGACAGTCCAATGTATACCAAGAGATACATTCAGAATTAGGAAGTTAAAGAGACATATCAGTGAGCTCTAGATAGCAGCCATATCAAGACTATATAAGCTATGCTAAAGTATATGAATGTATATATGTATATTGCAATATCTAATGAGCCAAATATATATGATAAAGCTATAAGCAATGCTGACAACAAGAAATGGAAATACACAATAGATGAAGAATATGATTTACTCATCAAGAATAGTATCTGAGATCTGGTACCTCTTCTGCCAAACCATCAAGCAATCAGATCTAAGTAGGTATATAGGATAAATATAATACTGATGGTAATGTAGAGTAGTATAAAGCTCATTTCATTGTCAAAGATTATTTGCAGAATTATAGTATAGACTATAATGAGATATTTTCATCAGTATTCAAGCTTACTTTACTTAGAATACTCCTTGTGATCAGCATACTATATATATAACTTGGAAATCTACAAAATGGATGTAAAAATAGCATTTCTGAATAGCAATATAGATACTGAACTATATGTCCATCAACTACAAGGATATGAAAATGGCAAGCTCATATGCAGATTATACAAAGGACTATATGGCATCAAATAAGTGGTACAATTATAGAATAAAAGGATTGATAAATATCTCCTTAACAATGGATTCATATATTGTGAAGTAGATAATTATATATATATCCAGTATTATAATGATGACATAGTATTCATTAGTATATAAGTAGATGATATCATCATCATTATAAGCAAGAACAGACTTAATAGAGTAAAAGAAACCCTATACTGAGAATTTCAGATGACTGATATAGGTGATATATCCTTCCTTTTGGAGATATCAATTATATGTAACAGAAATGTGTGTACTATACACCTCTTATAAGAAATATATACCAAAGCCATTCTCAAATACTTCAGTATAAGTGAATGTAAGCCAGTCAGCACTCTTATGGATACTTCTGTTAAGTTAAGAAAACCTGATACTATACTTGAGGATGATAAGAACAGTACTAAAGACATTCTCTATCAGCAAGCAGTTAGTTCTCTCATATATCTAATACTTGAAATGAGGCCTGATACATATATCTTATACTATTAATAAGGTGGTGCAGTATTTCTCCTACTATGATAATTTACATTAGAGTACTATTAAGAGAATTTTTCAATACTTAAAGAGATCAGTATACTATATGCTCATATTAGGTAGTAACATTGGATTAAGCAAGAGCAATGATAAGAGCAATAGTAAGAGCAATGACATCTGGCTATTTGGTGCATGTGATACTGATTGGACTAGAGACTTAGATAATTATTAATCTATAACTGAGTACTTCTTCTATATTAGCAACCAAGGATCTGTCATTTCATGACAAATATATAAGTAATCCTCTATTGTAATATCATTTACTCAAGCTAAATATCAGGCTTTATCATTAATAATAAAGAAAGCCATATGGCTTCACAAACTATTAAAGGAGCTCAGCTTTACTCAAGAAAGTACTATACTATACTAAGATAATTAGTCTATGATTGTACTTGCTAAGAATTCAATATACTATAGCAGAAAAAGTATATCAATATATAATATTATTTTATATGGGAATACATAGAAACTGGTACCATACACCTAGAATATACTCTTACAGAGTATATAATTGCAGACTCCTTAACTAAAGCCCTTCTAAAGCCAAAGTTCAAGCAATGTACAGAATAGGTCTTATGAGCTATATATCAGTCTAGTGGTTAATTACAGGACATTTTTCAGACTGCAAAAAGCCTCTCTTACTATATTATATATTACATATACATTTGATATCTACATTGGTTACATTTCTCATCTATAAGTAAATTATATATATTACATTCTTTTATTATATTCTTTACCTATTTTCATACTTATAAGCAGAGAATTTTGACCTTCTGTAGTTATCTAGATAGTATCCCATTAGTCATATTTAGTTTACTCTAGTTTGCTTCTATTCTAATTTGTTTTTTTTTTTTTTTTTTTTTTTTTTTTTTTTTTTTTTTTTTTTTTAGGTTATATATATATCTTGTTGAGTGGGAGTATTAGGATGGTAACTCAATATGCCAGTATGTAACCTTATACTATTTCATCAGATTTACATATTTATTAGTAATGTAAGAAATATGTAACTTATGCAACTTCAATAAAGTATCTCTCTTTACAATAGAAACAAATTGCATAGTATAAGGAAATTCAACTGATTGAGGCTTGGGAGTTTGAGTGAATAGGATATTTTAGAGACAAATCACCTATTCAGAAGAAAGTTATGATAGTTGATCTAAATTAGTAACATAAATTAAAAGAATAGACATTTGATCATATATAATATCTGAATCCAATTCTCAAATATAGTATAGCCTCACAAATAGCAGTCATATTTTACAAATATAAAAACTTTAAAGATTCTGCAGATATTGAAATTCTTGCAATTATTGAAATCTTAGCAGATGTTAAAAAGATTCAATACTTGTAAAAAGTGACTTATAGGAAATTTAGTCATAACTTAGCCACCCTATAGCTAGTAAACTTGTATAAATATTCCCAGTATCTAGAGTGAATAAATCTCAGATCAAAATAGTTCAAAGCAAAAAGAAAGTAAGAGAACTAGTAAGCCTATGGGCAGATACATTTCAAACTCACCCATCACTATATTCTGAGGACTCTGCCAAGTCAAAGAAGATTAAGTTTTCAAAATACAGAAATTTGATATACTTATACAGTTATGTATCTACTATATTACAATATATATATATATACATATATATATATTAAATAGAATCAATAAGGGAATCTCATTGATCTTTATTATTATTACTATTTTATATATAATATATCATATAAGTTTCTAAAAATTAAGCTCTTTACTGAGTTTAACCTATATTTATAGAAATATAAAAATAAATATAATAATAAAGAAACACTTTATTAGATAAATAAGAATATTAAACTCTATCTTATTATCTCAGCTTTGCAAATTTTGCACTTTTAGATATTCTATTCCAAATTCTATATAGTGATATTTTTTTAAGATTTTCTCCATTTATTAGTTTATTTAATATAACATTTTAACTTTTCTTCAAGTTCTATCTAATTAATTGACTTTATTTGAACTCAATTACTTTATAGTCTTTGATAATTAAAAAGAATATATATCTCCGAACTCTCTATCCTGTCAGTGCAGATAATTATTTGTTTGCGTTCCTCTATACCAACGTTGTCTTTTCCCCTAACCGCGTCCTCTCCACTCTCGAACCAATAGCTGCGCGTACCTGTCTGTGGGAACAAATCATGCTCCGGCACCATTTGCCTTCTTTGTGAGATGACTGGGAGGAATCGCAAAAAGGGTCTAGCAGTGGTATTCGTTCCCTGTGTCCAATCCCGCCCACTTGGCTCATCCCGTACATAATTCTATTGACGTCGTAAATCAAGAGCGGCCCCATTTTTGACCTCCTAAAGCTTCAAAACACACCGCCTGGTTTCAGATTCGTCCAGATTGGGCTGATATTGTCCGACTCTCCCGCTACATCCCCCTCTAATCATGCGTCATCTACACTAGTCGTGCGCCATATATGCACATACCGAAAAACAAATATTATCGCTTCTCAAGGCACGAGTCCTCATAAGTTAAACCCTCCCGTTATCGACGATCTCGGGGTCCTTCATTGGGCTATTCCATAGAAAAAATAAATCCATCAACATACGGTAATAACACATGTTGATGAACCGTCTCCTTGCGTAAGCCTCTCCGTGTGAAAGGTTAAACTCCAGCAATATGCGAATTCTCAGGCCATACAAGCAATGCGCCGATTGTTCGAAAAGAAAGAAGCGATGCCACCTTCACGCCCGCTTAAACAAATCCAAGGAAAAACACCGGGAGTTCTCTTTAACGCAATTAATATCCACACGCCAGATATCGTTGTTTTTTGTCAAATATTTGATCCTTGAGCATTGTGATGGGGTTCTTCTTGTCGATGTCGACGGTAAAGAGTCGTCTTCGCATCGCCATGAACGATGCAATTGAAGGTGATATTGTTGCTCATTTTGAATCCTATAGACAGACAGAAGGTGTTGAAACATTTCATCCTGTGCCATTTTTGATTTTGGACAGAATCTACGTGATTGAGAGTCCGATTGCTCAAGTGTTTGAGTCAAGGAACGTACCCTAATGCGACCAAACCGAGACCAGTGAAAGGTGGAGGCAACAACAACTCTTGGTTGTTGTTGATGGAGTAGGGGAGCACGGATAAAGATTGTCAGAATGAGAGGGTGAAATGGAAAAGGAGATCATAAACCTTGAGCGTTTTCTGTTCAATGATTAAAACTTAAATCGAGTCAGGGGATCCTCACAGTTAGCAAAAGGTCGATAACCTTGGGTTGTAATCGCAAGAGGGGAGTGTCAGAACCGTCGAGAATGCAAGGACGAAAACATTGAAAAGGGTTCCAAAAAAACTAAGTGTTGTCAAAAGGAATGACGGCATATAGGATGTAATAAGTGATAATGCTCTGGTAGTTAAATGATACTCCGAGCAGTTCGAATTGATCTTGCCGTACGCTGCGCTAACGATTGATAGCCCAGAGTAACGTTATAACAATTTGATCGCGAGACGTCACCGACTGTGTGACGTCATTTGCTAGTTCGATTGATATTAAGCCGCGTTAACGATTGATGGCTCGGAATTAATCGCGTTAACGATTGATTGATGGCTCTGAATTAAGCTGCGTTAACAATTCAATTGATGGTCCTTATTAACCAATAACGCGGCGTAATTCAGGGCCATCATCAATCGAATCGGCAATGCAGCTCAGGCGCAAACAATAGGATCAATTCGAATCAACACGTGTGAATTGCTTCAATTCGATTCGGAGCACTATCTGTACAAATGGATGGTCGTTCAAACATACCCCAGAGGGTGTCATTTTTATATTCCGATCATTTCATTTGACACATAGAACCTTGGTGGAAAATATGTTGACTTATTGTTGTCAATGATACATTCGCCCAATTTGATGGTGGTTTGGGTGTGTTAAGCGGACAGCAATGTACAGGCAATCATTTGGGTTATGCTGCGACGCCATACATACAGGGGAGTGGATACCGGATGTCCGATGGCGATCGTGCGACCGATCGTTCCATAGAAACCATTGTCTGTGGCTTCCACAATTCTGGTTCGCATCAGGTCACAGAGGGCACCGTTGTATACATAATGTGAAGAATTCAGACTGGCCTCGCTAATCTGAAATATATGGAGTCTGTCAATAAGTGTGAATAGGGGATGTAGCATGAACTTGGCCCCTGGGGGTATTATTTATGGCCGACAATCAATAATTCAATTAGTATTAATTGGTATGATTCAGTTTCGCACGGCAATCGCCCGCAGTCGTTCAGCTACGCACCGCAGTCGTGTCACACGCAAATACTGTAGACTATTGTTACACGTACCGAGAACTATTTATTGATAACCAGATCCAAGGTTCCACATGACCAAAAGAATTATTCGTTCCCGGGTGTGAGAGCCGTGTATCTGTTGAATATTTTACAACGTTTGGCGTTTTCACTAGCACAAGCATTTTTGTATAAATTGGCGGTGGGTTCTACGGGGGGTTTTTTTTTCTTCATCCATTGAAGTAGCTTAGCAAAATGACTTCGATCCGTCTCCTGACACTCATCGTTGCTCTCGTTCATGTTGTGGCTTCCGAAGATGTCGCAGGTCTTCAGCTCATTTCGGGACCTTTTCAAGCCATCGGCTCCAATGGCACCTCGCCAGCCGCCGTTTATGGCTGCGACTTCGGATATTACGCTTGTATCGAGCCACCTGCTGTCCTACAGGATCCACGGTAAATGGATTTGAATTTCTTTGTTGCCACAAAAAATCTCAACAAACGCAACTTCGTGGTTTTGGATTCCTAACATGATAATGGTTCTCTTTGTTCCCTCACTCCCTTCCCCCGTTCTCGCACAAACCACACAATGTTTTGTTCATCTCGTCAAGTGTGTGGGCTATCTACAGTGCGCCAGATGCAGTGCTGGCTATTCTGCCTGCCCTGGTAATACCTACTGCTGCCCCACTGGTGTGACCTGTCTTACCAATAATCGTTGCAATACAGGTTGCAGCCTTAACGACATACCTTGCAGCACCGGCGGCTGCTGCAGAACCGGGCAAAGATGTGATGCGGCCCTAAACCTTTGCGTTACGGACACCACATACACATTGACTACCTATAAAGCTGTGACCGAGACAAGCACATCTGCCGCGGTCACCTCCGACCTGGTCACGTCCGCTGCGGTCATCTCCGCCCCGGTCATCTCCGCCCCGGTCATCTCCGCCTCGGTCATTTCCGCCCCGGTCATCTCTGCTCCGGTCAGCTCCCCCCCGGTCAGCTCCGTCATCTCCGTCCCGAACATTTCCCCCGCCGCATCCTCGATCAACACTGCCGCCTCGTACGGTCCCATAAAGTTCCCAACGCCTACGGTCACCGGCACTGCTAACCGTGGTTTTATTCCTTCACCTTTCGTCCTTCTTGTGCCCATGCTCCTGACTCTTATGAGAATCTAGTAATAGATCTTGCTCCACCGCAAATTTGAAGTCCACCTTTTAATTAATTACATTGCATGCGATAGATTCAATCCAAGACGATAAGCCTTCCGTCTACTATATCTTGTATTCATCAAATAAATACCCATATATACTTCGTGTGTGTCTTTGCAGAAATACAGAGACAACACGGCCTGCATCACAAAATTGTCTGCCCTATAATTTATGTAATGAAGAAACAATAAATGTATGTTTAATACATGTTAGTAAGACCAGTAATTCCGAGAACGCACATTTAAACATGTTGGAGCAAATATGTGATATATCATCAGTCATTGCAGAAGCTATTTCATTCCTGCATCTTTTGGCTTTGAGTTTGTATAACTTTATCCAAGGATGTCAACCACCAGATGCTACAGTATATAATTTATTAACTTTTTTATATATAATTTTTTATAAAATAAATAGTACTTTTAAATGTTATAAAAATTAAGTTAATTTATTACAAGATATACTTCTTACTATCTGAGTGCTATATATATTAAGTACTTACTTAATATTATTATAAATTACTAAAGTATTTAGATTTTATATAATATTATTAATTATTTTTATAAAGTTTTAAATATTAATATCAATAGTTTATTTTAAATATAAAATTAAGTTTATTATTACTTTATAATTAATATAAAATTATATAATGTAATAAAATTATATCCCAATATCATAAGGATGATATCACTAAGTGTGACATTATTGGATTTGTATTACCAGTAGGGTTACACACTATAAGATTTAGAAATATTAATAATTTTACACTAATTTCAGTCTATGATATCATTGTAATAATACTAGCTTCAATATTAGTTTAGTATATGATCTCATAAATATTACTATAGTTATATCTAAAAATAAACTATTAGTATCCTTGATATTATAAGACTAAATTAGTTTGTAATCTTATTAATATTATATACTAAAATAGTCTACTTTATAAAACAAATATAAAGACAGCAATTAGTTCTAAAAAATGAATATCTAAAGACTAAACAAAATCTAATTCAAAAACCAATCTCAAAAATAAACTAAAATATAAACAAATTATATCCTTCTTCTCTAAATATATTATAATATAGTAGATATAGATCTTGGTAAGTTGGTAGAATTCTGGATTTCATATGAAGGGGGGAAAAAAGATATACATATAAAGAAGACTTTTTTGACTAAGCTGAACTAACTGAGATTTATTCACTTTAAAATACTGAGTTATTTATACAGATTTGTATACTAATTCTACTACTAAATATAAAGCTAAGTAGCAAGTTATTTTATGTGAAATTCCAAGTAGAATTCCATCTATATCTCAGATAGAATCTCATGTGAAATCCTATCTAAAGTTTGTAAAAGTAATAACAGTTTCACTGATAATAATTTAGATATAATATCTATAGTAAAGATAATTTCTATATTATAATAAAATAGAAAATCAAATTTAGATACTATGATCAAATGTCTATTTTCTATTTCTATTTTATATTATATATCACATCTTCTCTCTGAATAGGTTATTTTTGATATAAAAATACTTATTCAAATTCCTACATTATAATATTTATATGTTTGTTCTCTCTACATAGATATATTTGTAATATTATATCTAAGTAATTATCAAAATATTTTTTGAGGTCCTAAAAAATCTTAGATGATAGTTCATATTCAAAAGTTGAGTAATAGTATCTTCAGAAGTTGAGCAAGTGGTTACATTTTCATATATCATCTTTAATAGATAATAATAGTTCATATCTTTAATTCTCTAGGACAGTCTATTTGTTTGTTATTTTAATAATTCATAAGTTGTCTTAAAGTTAAATGTATAATATCTTCAACTCTCCAAAGTGGTCTATTTATATATCAGGCAGATGGTTTGTTTATAATAAGTAGTATTTATATATCAGAAGGTATTCATATATTGTCAAAAGTCAGATGATGGTATTTTTAAAAGTTGGATAGCATTCTTCACTTAGACAGTTCATATATGATATCTTTTTAATTCTCTATAATAGTCTATTTATATATTGTTAAGAGTCAGACAATGGTATCTTCAAAAGTTAGGCTACATTCTTCACTCAAGCAGTTTGTATACAATATTTTCAACTCTCTAGAGCAGTTCATTTATATATTAGATAGGTGGTTTATTTATAATAAATAGTATTTATATAATAGATAGTATTTATATATATATTATCAAAAGTTGGACAATAGTTTGTATGTTCTATTCTCCATAGCAGTTCTTCATATAGTAGTTTGTTCAGCATTTTTAGTAATTAATTCTTATAATGTTATCTCTCAAACTAAGGAGCAATCTGGCTATTAACTCAATGATATATCCTTCCAGAGCATCTATTATTCAATACTAATGGTTCATAGAAATGAGGCTGATAACTGGAATAACCAATTAACAGTAGATAGTACAGATAAACAATATCTTCAAAATCAGGTGATGGTCTATACAGCAGTCCATTTATATGATAGTTTGTTCAGTATATTCAGTAATTAATTCTTATAATATTGTCTCTTAAACTAAGAAGTGACACAGCTATTAACTCAATAATACAGTCTTTTGCAGAGTATCTATTATTCAATACTGATAGTTCACAGAAATGAAACTAACAACTAGAATAACCAATTAATAGCAGATAGTATAGAGATAAACAATATCTTCAAAATTTAAGTAGTAGTAGTTTGTATAGTAGTTTTCTTTGAGTGGTAGTCCATATAGTAGTCTGTTCATCTTCAAAATTGAGTAGCAATTATCTATATAGTAGTCTATATGTTATTTTCTTTGGGTATCCATACAGTAGTTCATTTGGCATAGTGGTTTATTCAGTATATTCAACAATTAATTCTTATAATATTGTCTCTTGAACTAAGGAGTAATCCAGCTATTAACTCAATGATGCAGTTCTTTACAGAGCATCTATTGTTTATTACTAACAATTTACAGAAATAAGGCTGACAACTGGAATAACTAATTAACGGCAGATGGTATAAAGATGAATACTATGCATAATAGTCTGTATAGTGATCCATATGTCTTCAAAATCAGACAGTAACAGTTGTTCATTTTTCAGCTTAAAAGGGAGAATTTATCTTAAATCACCAGCTAATAGACACCAAGTTGTAACATAGCAGACATAGATCTTAGTAAGTTGGTAGGATTCTAGATTTTATATAAAGGAAGGAGAAAGGGTATGTAAAGAAGACTTTTTTGACTAAGCTGAACTGACTGAGATTTATTCACTCTAAAATACTGAGTTATTTATACAGATTTGTATACTAATTCTACTACTAAATATAAGACTAAGTAATAAGTTATTTCATGTGAAATTCTAAGTAGAATTCCATTCATATCTCAGAATCTTATGTGAAATCCTATCTGAAGTTTGTAAAAGTAACAACAGTTTCACTGATAATCTTTTAGATATAATGTCTGCAGTAAAGGTAATTTCTATACTATAATAAAACAGAAAACCAGATTCAGATACCACAATCAAATATCTATTTCCTGTTCTATTTCATATTATATATCATAATATATATCATATACTCTGAAATACTATTTTTGATCATCAATACTAGTTTATCTGAAAATATTTTAATTTAGATATATATGATCTTGAATAATATTTATAAGTTGCTAATAAAGTTATATCTAGAATATAACAGATTACTAGATATTTTGTAACATTAAGAAACTACTAAGCAAATAGACTTATTTTTAAGAGTGATATAAATATCTTAGAGATTTTGAATGATTATAATATATTTACTTTTAGATAGTATATTCTACTTCATATTTACTAATTATTTTGAAAAAATGATCTTTGCTATTAATGATATATAAGATATTACTTCTATTGAAATTAGTAGTCTCAATAGTACTTATATTATACAAATATAGTTAAATCTTACAAATAACTTTAACCTCTAAGACTACTGTATAATGATACTTAGCTATATAAGAATGAGAAATTCAACTCTATTATTAGTCTCTTTCAAAGACTAATTATATAAGTCACAATCTATATCAGTATCTGGTCATCTAACTACTCTGTTTCTTCTAATATCAGACTAATCTCTAACTGACCATCTATATTATCTGAGACCATGAGTTCAGATACTAGCTCAGATGAGTCAACTTATTTCTCTTCTGGTATAGAAATAGATAAAAGACCCCTAACTCCTTATATAGAAGTCTACTATTATTATACATATATTATATTATATTATAAGTCTATAGAAAAATTTAGAACAATTACCTCATAGTTAATATATGAAAATAATATCATTAAACAGTATTTATGACTTAGTAATAATATCATTATAGTATAATCTTTATATTATATTCTAGTAACTTTATATCTTATATCTTTTAGCCAATAGTTAGCTAAAGTTAAAAGATCTTTAAAATGTATAAATATCTCCAGAAATGTAACTCAATAAAAGACAGAATCTTTATCTTATAGTTAATAAGAAAACAATTAATACTTAGGTCTATAATTTATAAATAAGTCTTTGAATTATTTAAAATAAAAATAATATCTAAAATTTGATATTCTGAGCTCTATAAATACTTATACTCTGAAGAATATATATAATTCTCAGAACCAGACTATATCTGAAAAGAATATACTAAAGAACTTAGACTTTAAAAAATTAAAGTCTATAATTACCAAATTGTTATTCAAGTTTACTAGAAAAAGACTAGGTCAATTAAAAGTACATATATAATAAACTATACTTAGGTATTAAGATAGTTGCTTTCTTAAGCTAAAGATATCTAATATAAGTACCTTTAAGTTATTTAATACTAAGAATTATCAACTTAAAGAGTATAATTATAATAATAGTAAAGTATATTATTACAATTATTAGTAGTAGAATCTATAAGTCAATCTAATATAAGAAAAGATAAAGAATTATTAAACAACCTATAAGCTATTACTGAATATATTCTTTAGAAAGTGACTAGATACTCTGAATCCTCAAATAAGAGAAAAACAAGATATAAAGACTATTGTTGACTAAGAAAGCTAATATAAAGAATAGTAACAGAACTCACTAAACACTTGCTCAAAACTTATATTTAGAATTCTGTAAACTATATCCAGTATTAAGAAGAGGTAAAAGATCTTCAGAAAAGGTTTTACAGACTTATAAGATAATATATTTATAGAGTATAAATATCTAAATTAATTACTATAGTAATAGAATAATTTCTTAAATTAATATCTATTAAACTAAGAACTACTGCTCTTTAGTAGATCATTTTCTCTAAGTACTACTCTACTAAAAAAAAGAGCCACCTTTACTTTAGAATATTTAAGCTATAAGACTAACTATATATATATATATAAGAATTATAAAAACTAGGAACTTTTGAGATAACTACTTAAGAAATTTTATAAGAAAGATATATAATTTATTTTGATATTTAACAAAAACTAGACACCTCTTCTATACTTAGCTCTAAAAGAGATGAATCAGAATATTTATCTACTGGATAATAGATATCAGTAGGAAGATAACCTTCAGAATTAATAAGTCCAGAATCTAGTATAAGACTATTAGAAGCTAAAGAATTACTTAAAACTCTTATCTCAGGACTTTATACACTTTTATACTTAGTATCTATTCTATACTTAGAACTAGAACTTAAATCAGAAGATAAATATTCAGATTCTAAATCTGAACTTTCAGTAGAAGATCTTTCTGAAATAAAAAAAGAAAAACTATCTTTAGAATTAAATATATATATTATTTAAAGAAAAAGGTTAAAATATCTTAGTTATATATAGCAACTTAATATATAGTAGTATAGCCTGACTATATTATCCTGTAAACATCATTAGTATATATAAAAATATATAAGCTAGTATCAATAAACAATTATTACTTCTCTTTACTTATCTTTTCTCAAGTATTCTATAATAAAGGATTATAAGCTCTACTTAGTGAATATTGTTAAAATATTAAAATATCTTAGTTATAGCAACTTGATATATAGTAGTATAGTCTGACTATATCATTATATAAATATCATCAATATGTGTAAAAGTATATAAGCTATCAATAAATAAATACTGCTCTTCTTCTCTCTATCTGTCTTTCAAGTATTCTACAATAAGGTTATGAGCCCTGCTAGCAAAAGTAGATAACAAAAACAAAAACACCTCTCTAATATATATGCTATACTATGTGAAGATATCATACCTACTAGATATATCAAATATAAGCCTGACAAGTAGTATAAGCAAAATGGAACTTAGAATAGATACTAGTGGTATAAGTATCACAACTATAACTATTTCTGCAATAGTACTGATAATAACAATAGTAAAGAGAATGATTTCTGTCTTTGATGGTAAGGATTATACTATATAGATATACTATATGAAGAATTTCTTAGAAGAATGTAGTCTAGAGGACTACTGAAAGCCATAGGTACAAATAATAGAATATGATACTATAAGATATTATAAAGTACTAAGAGAGATTATATTCACTCTTTCAAATGTACAAATGAAACTATCAATATTACAATGATAAATAAAGTCTAAAAGATCTTATACAATTACTATTAGTAGACATCTACATCAAACAGATTCTATCTGAAAGCATGACTATTCAATCTCTGAATAAAGTCTAAGAAGAGTATCTGGGACTATGCCAACTGTGGGAGGGTGGGGATAGTGTTAGACAAGGTAGTCTTTTGTTGGGTAGGGGTAGGGGAGGGGAGACCCCCTAGAGGGATCAGATAAGGGGTGGGATCATTGTATTTATATGAGATAGATGGGTATTAATAAAGGAATGGAGTCCAAGTGACTATAAAAAAAAAAAAAAAAAAAAA
>RBNI01003838.1:0-15100 GCA_003990745.1 Jimgerdemannia flammicorona
AAAACCAAAAAAATAATAACAAACGGAAAGGGTGTGTGTACTTTTGAAAAGTGTTTTTGTGTGTGCACCCCTTTCCCGTCCAAAGCAGTATTGCGGGTGCTGGCTGACACGCCAAAAGTATCCCAATCACCCATCGCCTGTGGGTGCCCGCTCTCCGCTTTTGGCCTTGCCTCACGCTCATCGCACATCCGTCATCTGCGCTCAAACCCTCAATCCTTGAATCCTGTCCAGTCGCCGCCATTCGTCACACCCAATTAAATTAACACAAAAACTTCACCTGGACATTTCGATAAAACGTATCCATCTTTGCACCCGTGGAATTTTCCACATCAAACCCATCCACTGGATCACTCAATCAATTTTCCACACACTTTTACTATTGATTAGTCCCCACCCTTTGTACCAGGTCGAATTGGCTCACAAACGTATTGCACCACATAAAACTGTCATACACGTCACGTAAAATGGCAATCGCAACTTGGGACAATCAAGAACCTGCTCGAATCGGATTATACTCTTGTAGCTAAAGACTTTTCCGATCAAACGCAATATTTGCCGTTTCAATCCCCGCCCTCCACGCTTTCTACGTCACGAGGGGGTTTAAACCGCGAAACCACAGCCCCTTTCCAAACCCTTGACAAAAAGGCGCCCCGGTAGCTCCCTGGCGCCGGGAGCGACTGCGCCCACGCTTATCGGGAAACTAGTAAACGAACGACAGCACTCAGAAGTCCAATCGTTGGGTCTGTCTGGTCGATAACAACGTTTGTTCGCCCGGTGCCGGGAAACTGCCTGAGAGCATCACATGTATTGGGTCTTTCGTAATCAAAAATATGTAACCCCGAGTAAAGATAGCAGCAGGATCTTGTCACACTGGATGGAAGGGAAAGAAACAGGGATATTGGATGACGAGAATCTCGTGGATATATATTCAGACATTTTTGCTGAATCGCGCATACCATATGTGTGATATATGTGTCTCGTAAGCATTCACGGCCACGTTCATTATTAATGGTCGTCCCCGCAAGCAATTATTGCTGACGTGGTCGAAAAGACGACATTCTCGCGCCATGTGATAGTTTGGTTTGGATCTTTTGGGTCTGCTGGTCATGCCATGATCCCGTCCAATTTGAAGCTTGGTTGGTTGGTTGGTTCGTTGGGTAGCCGCGTGTTCGCCAGCAAGGGTCCAGCCTAGTTTACTGTAGTTTACTGAGAGCTCGGAACCCAACGTCACGTTTATGGGAGGCGCGGTTTCTCCGATTCGTGCATCAGCGATCCATATGGGAGATCTCCGTTTACATTGCATATCAGGCTGGCCGACATTACATCATATGCATCAACATTCCCAAAGGTCCCACCATTCATTCTCCTGCTCGTTATGGCGGATAGTTTGGATAGGTGACGTAGTGTATACTTTTTCTTTGCCCGATCTTTTTGTTTGTATGTTGAATCGATCAACCCCCCCCCCCCAAGATAATCGGAGACATTCAACCAGGAACAACGATCACCCATTCTCTATTCAGTAGAAATCAGTATATACTCCAAGGAATCCTGCCCCAAAAAGCTTGGGATTTGCAATATCCATTACCTTCCTCTTCTCTTTCCTATTGTCGTGAGGAATGTCAAGTGACAAATGTCAAAATGTCGGGATCCATCACACGATATCGACTCCATTAACCCTAAATGGAGTGCTCTTCTCCGAATATACCTTTTGTGAGCACATGTAGGCGATTCTTGTCATTAACGTAGCATGCAGATCGCCATAAAACTATACCCATACAGACTGTCCTCTCAAAACAGAATCGCTGAGCCAAGACACCTTGAGTATATAAAACGCATCCCACCATCAGGTGACAATACGGTCACGTCATCTGCAGGCTGTTTTTTTGAGCCATCGGATCCGCGGTGACATCGGATACCCCCTTCCTCGCATCTCTTTCGAACACCCCGAAAAGGTACCGTTTCGCCGGAGACATCCATCCATCCGTCTCTCCAATCCATCCGCGGTAAACCACCCCACCATGACCACCTTTTCCAAGAATCCGTTCGACCTGCTGAACAATGACGACGCCGAGGTCGAGCAAGTGACCAAGCCCGCCGCCGACAAGCCCGCCCCTGCCGACACGAAGAAGGTCGACAAGTCCCGTGCTCAGCCCCGCGAGGCCAGGATCAAGCACGAGTACCCCCGGCGTGGCGGTATTAATGTTGCGTCCACTCGTGTCGAGGGCGAGGAAGGCCGCGGTACGTTTGAAGGATATGGGCAATGAAATTTCGGACAAAAGGAAGGATAGCCAAAAACCTAGGAGCAAGGAACACATTTGGGACAAAGGCAACGCGGTTAAAATTGTCGGGTGCCGAAGGGGTTTGCGTGCTGAACTGCCACAAGCGGAAACACGTGTGAATGGGTCGGGAGCGGGTGTTGAAAGACATCCCGCGGCCACGCGCCTCTTGCAATGAAGAACGCGGACTTTGAAATCCGTTTCTAGTCAGAGGTTGTGTTTGCTCATGTCCAACATTGCGCACATTCCCCCCTCCCTTCTCGTCTCGAAACCCTAGGGGCCCCTCGCGACCGCAACGTTGGCCCTCGTTTCCAAAGGCGCGAGGACGGCACTGAGGCGCCCCAACGCCCCTCCCGTGGCCCCCCTGGTGGTGGCAACGGTGGCCGTGGTGGCCGTGGTGGCCGTGATGGCCGTGATGGCCGTGGTGGCAACTACCGTAGTCGTGGCCGTCAGTTTGACCGTCACTCCGGCACTGGCATAATGTAGGTATCTTTTCTCGCCGCGTTATCTTTGTTGGAATCACGCTTTGGACGGATGGTGTACGAATCATCTGACTGACCCCATATCTTGCAGTGATAGTGAGAAGAAGGAGAACCAGGGCTGGGGTGAGCCCATCAATTCCCAGCAGGAGAGCTGGGGTGAGCAGCCTTCCCAGGAGGGTAGTTGGGGGAGTGAGCCCATCAATTCCCAGCAGGAGAGCTGGGGTGAGCAGCCTTCCCAGGAGGGTAGTTGGGGTGAGCCCATCGTCGCCCAGGAGACGAAAGAATGGGTCGCTCCCGAAGAGACGTAAGTAGTATCATAGATTTATGTTGGTTCGCAGGGGAGAATAACAATACTGGATCTGGTTGTCGCTTTCGATATTGCTAAAAAAAAAAAAAAAAAAAAAAACCGTTTTCATCGCCATCGTTTAAGATTTGCCGAGAGCAACACCGAAAAAATAACCGTGGAGGCCACTGCCGAGGTTGTTATCGAGGAGGAGGAGGTCCTCAAGACCTACGACGACTATCTCGCCGAGAAGGCCAAGAAGCTCCTCAACGTGAGCCTCCCTGACGCCCGCAAGCCCAACGAGGGTTCTGATGATACCAAGTGGAAGGATACTGTCGTTTTGGAGAAGTCCGAAGAGGAGGAAGTCTTCTTCGTTGGTGGCAAGGTATATTCATCTTACTATATTTTAGTTCGTATGTTTTTTATGTCATTGCCATTCCGTGACCATTTTACTAATCGGTACACTTGCTCTCCCCTCGTTGCTTTAGGCCAGCGAACAGGGCCAGAGGACCAAGACCACGAGCAAGAAGGAGAAGGTCTTCCTCGACATTGAGCAGCGCTTCACCGAGCGTTCTTCCCGTGGTGATGGCTTTCGTGGTGGCCGTGGCCGTGGCCGTGGCGGCGACCGCGACCGCCCTCAGCGTGGCGGCGACCGCCCTCAGCGTGGCGGTGACCGCTCTCAGCTTGGCGGTGACCGCCCTCAACGTGGCGGCGACCGCGGTGCCCCTCCCCGTCATGACCGTGCCAACGGTGCCGTCGATGTTGACGACGAGAGCGCCTTCCCCTCGCTCGGCTCCAGATAAGATCTGGATTGAACAACAAAGTACAGCAAACAGCTTCTTTTGCTACGGAATCATTCAGCCAAACAAAAATGAACAATTTTTTGGTTCCTAGCGAACAATCTCCCCTCATCTTCCTTTGTCCTCTTGGTCCATATTGCTCCCATTTCCCATACCAATTGTGTGAGATTTCTTTCTTTTCTTTTCTTTTTTTTTTCTTTGCTTAATTATATATATATATTTTTTCTTTGGTCTTTTCACTCTTGTGTAATTGCTGTTGCTACTTCTCTTCCTTGGTCTCAAGTTTGGAACAGGGATTTCAGGGTCTTTTTTTTTCTTTTTTTTTTTCTTTTTTAGGTTCCGGGGTCTATTCACCGAAAAAGTTCGATAAAGAGAGGCGATGGTGGATTTTTTTGTGGCGAATGAATGGTGGAGGTGTGTAAAATGCAGGGGGGATGCAGTGAATTTTTGTATTGTATAGCCTGTTTCTCATCTTTCTCGTCCACACAAAGAAAAGAAGACCATTTAGGAAAAGGAAAAGAAATCTTGTTCCTAAAACATATGGGTTGGTGTTGTGTGACCCCCAATCTTCTGCCCATTCGTGTGGTGCCCCTTGCTGCTCTGTGCGACGTGCTTTGTGCACTTTTTTTTTTCTCTGTGTCTTATTATCCTTTCCACGTGTGGTCAGGTTGTGTCCCTGTCGATCAATCTGACGGTCCCTGCCTGATGGGTAATAATAATCCGGGTGAGAAGCAACGATCCGCTTGAGAGCATATTGTGGTATAATTATGTGCCGTGCTGCATTGTTAAAACTTGGCCTGTGCTGCGATGTCGGTGAACTGGCCATTGCGGGCGGGGCGACGATCCCTCAGGTGAACTGTCCGAAAGGGCGTTCGACACCAACCGCCTACATCGGTCGCACAGAAATATGACGGGGGCCTTTGCTGGGGACCTGCTCGTCACGTACTTTCTCTCTCTCACTCCGCCACAAACAAACAAAACCGATCTGCCATTCACTAGACGCTGGATAGCCCAGAACACCCAGACATAGCGTACATGGCCATTTGAGAGTTGGCTCTCGCAACACTTACGCCTTCACAAACCTTTGCAGAACTGGCAGCCATATCCAAACACTGAGCTGCTTTAGATTCTTGATTGCAAGAGACTAAACAGCGTACACATTTCGTCGTCTGGAACTTCAACACCTCCTCACTCACGATGCATGCATCGAACCCGTCGTCGCCAATGTCGCCAACGACGGTCGGCACGAGGCCGGGCGAGAAAAGTAAATCGCGAAAGAACTCGAAGGACAAGGAGCCCGCAGTCGATCCTGGGGATCCACCATCGCAACTTCCTCCGCCACCTTCGACGCCACGCGTTGTAATCGACCAGTCCATCGTCACCGCCTTGATCGACCACGCGTACAGTGACTCTCGATCGACTGTCCTTGGGTATTTGGGAGGCAAAATGATGAACGACGACGCGCTCGAGAGAGACGACGCATTCGTCCACATTATCCAGTTTTTGGCATCAGAGAGGTGAGCTGCAGCACAACTTGCTATCATCCGTACCATTAACGCGTGCGTTGAGCTAAATTCCTTCAATACTTGTTGGCCAGGTCCGTCCCTTCCATGCTTACTGATATGGTAACAGAGATGGACGGTTCGCTAGAGCACGCGTTGGATGTCTTTCGGGAGGCGGGTCTTAACTGCGTGGGTTGGTACAGGAGGTAGGCGATAATCTGTTGGCTTTGATCTTGTTTTGAAAGTTATGATGCCGATTGGTCGCAGACACTGATACGGCCGCTCTTGTTCAAGTGTTCATTTGTCAAAAAAGCTGACGCCGTCCCGTGCGGACACCCTGAAGCAGCTTAGACTGCAGTCGAAGGTATGTCGGGTTTTGGGGGGAGGGGAAAGTTATGACAGACTTTAAGGAGGAAAAAAAAAAAAACGTCGGAAAATGGCGGTAGTGCTCTGATGCCAACCTCTTTGTCCTCAATACAAACAATACCAATCCTTTGTCTCTTTTCAAATTATGTAGACACCCTACTGTGTTGGCATAGTGGTTTCGGCGTCCATCACCCCACGACCCTCCATTCTGTCGAACGACTACAGTTACAACGAGCTTTCGCAGCAAATCGCGGCTTTCCGCGCCGTGGAAGCTAGCACGGCCATCGAGTCTCCGGGGGATGTGACGGAGATGAGAGACAATACCAAACGCGTCCGGATGTTCAGGGCCACGCGCGTCATCTTTGGCGTTAATCAGCAGCTATATACTGAGCCTCACGTGCTGCGGCAGATGGCTCTGACCCTTACGGTAACTATTAAGGAAAAGATACGAGACAAAGGAAAAGGCCTGAAAAAGGTTACGGATTAATCACGTGACTACTGCTGAGGAAATGCCGAATTAAGCTTTTCTTTTCTACTTATTCATCTATTATGACGTCAAGACCACCCTTAACGAGACACGGCAGGCTTACGCCGCTCAGCTGATGGATTGCAACGACCGGCCCAGTAGACGGATGTTTGTGGATTCAGAGTACGAGAATTTTCTGATGCATTTTTGGCGCGAAAATGTCGTGCAGGTAAATATGAAAAATTTGAAAGGAAGTCGGTGGTGTTTATATGTATCTTTCTGATTTAACTTTGTTACATCCTTGGAGGATTATTGATGATTCCCCCGCACACACGCGCTTGTTTTCCTGCAGATGAAGAAATCCGTTGACCAAGACTTCTTATCTTTGGCCGTGTCAAAACACGACGTGAAGCGACTTGTATCAGATCGCATGGATTCTATCATTGGGGCCTGGCGAAAGCAAATTCTAAAGAAGGCTGCGAAACAGGATAACGGGAAAACTGTGAATATCAAAGAGGAGGATATGCGAAGACGTCTTGAAGAGCTAGTGAAGAAGGTATGTATCATTTTGAGTACTGGAGAATGGAGAATGAGAAACATATATTTATGTCTTTATCCGAAGCTGGTGAAATACGAAGAGATTGGATGTGACGGATTACGAGAAGTACAAAAAAGAAAAAGAAAGGAAAGGAAAAGGATGTATGCGCGGTTATTTAAAGTTATGTGGTTTCAGTGCGTGTAATCGGGGGGAAAGCAGAGGCGAGGTTGATCCAGTTGATTACAGCATCAGATAACTAGGAAAAGTAATATATGTGAATCGATATATATGGACTCAACAAAATGGGAGTAATGGAGCCCATCCCTCATTTTCGTCAATAACACTACAATTCCCCAAAACTATGTCTGCGTCCTGACCAGAAGGAGTTTATATCATGTTCGATTTTATATCAGCAATCTGATGGTTTTTGTCCCCGACTGTCTATATTCCCTTAAACATATGCAGATGCTCCAAAACGAAGAATCACCAACACGACGACAATCCACCAGTGATGACTTTACAGTTTTCCGGTGGCTTGATACTGGACCCTTTGTCAATGACAGTTCTACGTCGAAACTTCCTCCTCACCCCAATGGCACGGTGTGGCGACCATCATCACCTTCTTCATCTTCAGTAAGGAGCAGCAAAAAGACCAAACCAACGGTGATAGAAAAACCAGATGACAAGCTGAAGGCCGAGGATAAGAGCGATATCGCCGAAAGCGTCAGTGCGCGTCTGATGAACAATCATGTCCCCCTGATGGAGCCAGCCACAATTCATGTTCAGCCTGCCGTTCCGCTGCAAGCTGCGAAAAACCCACCGATGGGAATCTTCCCGAATTCGGACAAAGATGCATTCCTCCGAACTGCCATCCCGAAACCGCCACAGATGGGTATTTTCATGGATTCCGATAGGGATGGGGATACGAATGCACGCCCAGCGTCGAGGAAGCCGGTGATGGGAACTTTCGTGGATTCAGATAAGGATGCGAAGGTTCGAGGCGTCGTAATCTCACCATCGTTGGAGGGCCTTCCGGCGATGGCGGCGGCGACAGCTGTAGTCGCGGAACAGCAACAATCACCAATTATGGATGGAACCGCGTCGACACAGCGGAAGAGGCCGCTCAAGAAACAAACGACAATGCCGCCCGAGGATACAGGCTCGCCGCGAATGAAAAGGGCTAGGGTTGAAGCCACCTCTCCAACTACTCCGCCTTATTTTACTGCTTTTGCTCAACCACCCTTGGCGAAAGTCGTTCCAGCAACCGCTCATGTCGCGCGACAGGTTCCGAGCCCTGTTGTGGCGATTATTGAATCAGCTTCTAAATCGGCGTTCCCCACTGGACAATACATACCAATGACTGGGGGTGACCACAACTTACAGCAGGGCGCTCTTTGTGAACAGCTCTCATCTAAATCGATGAAAGATGTGCGTCCACAAGAGCGACCATATATATCGGCAGAGCACACAGAGTTGCCATATCGCTCGCCTCACTTGTCCCATCCAAGCACATCTGCGACATATCAATGCCACGATGCACATCCTCAGCGTCAGAATTCCTCTCCTGAGCTAGTTTCTTCGTCGTCAACGCCGCATGGACAAGGGAGCATGATGACCCAGTCAGCTCCGCAATTGCCAAGCATCCGAGGCATCCTGAACGATATCCCCCCTCCTGTTAATCGAACTGCCCCGGTGCCGACGACGAACGTTTCTGGTCCACCAATTGGTAATGTCTCGACATGGGCAAATCCTAACACGGGACAAGCTTACCCTGTAACGAATTCTTCCCCAAAGTCGCCGCAGCCATACCACGCCAGCAATCATTGTCGCGCAGGCAGTATGCCGAGCTATCCTCACGCCTCTACGAAGTGCCAAATTTCAATGTCGGTGTCGACGCTTGTGAACACCTACAGTCACGCGCTTTCAGCTCCCCAACCTACACATGAAGCGCCGTATCACATACCGGCCAGCGTCACCTCACCTCCCATATTGCAATATCCGCCGGTTTCCCACAATACATATCAGAATGCATACAACCAACAAAACCAGCATCCGCATCCAAGCTCGGCATATCCATCACAAGCGTTGCCGTCGTCATCAAATCCGCCTCTGCCGAATGTAAAAGCAGGAGCGCCTGCTGATCACTATCGTGCCAAAACCCCGTCTGTTGATGCGAATAATGGGACAGCTGGAAACGAGTATTCGACGGATCCCAACAGGCGCTCGACATACCACGACGCCTCGTCCTCGTCCCCCAGACGTGTATCGTCACCTGCCGGATATACTGCCTCACTTAATCCGCCAAATGCTTCAAGTAGCCGTGGCTCGAGTCCAGCGGGTCGAAGGTCCTATCACATGGGATACGCTTCATCTCCGCAGCCGCAGCCCGTGGAGCACGAACGAGCCCGCATGACTCCGTCCTCTCAACATCACCATATGGGTCACGCACCGCTTTCCCATCACCATCAAACATATCCAGGCAATACGCGTAGACCGACGGTGGACCCTGTTCTTGTTGCTCAGCACCTACATCATCAGCATCTCGAGGAACAGCTTCAGCATCATAACTCATACGCAAGGCATGACCGTCGGACCCCCTCGGCATCATCTATGTCCTCACGCACATCTTCGTTCGATGCCAATCCGGGTTCTAGATCCTCCTTCGATGCGCACAGGACGTCTTCCTTCGATACCAATCTCCACTCTAGGGGGTCCTCTTTCGATGCGCATAGGACATCATCCTTTGACGCAAATCATTCAAGGTCGTCGTCCTTCGAATCGAATAAAGCCTTCTCCTTCGATGCCAATCCGTCCAGGAACTCCTCGTTTAAGGTGAACAAGACCTCTTCCTTCGAGGCGTCGGGCTCTCGGAATTCATCCTCCGACAACGGCGCTGGAGATGGGAAAAGCATTCACTTCCCTCGCTCGCAGTCATCGCACACGGCCGCGGCGGTGTACGCTCCTTCGCGCATGCTGACATCGTCGCCACCGCCTTTGGCGAAAGAAGAGCCACATCGGCATACCCCGCGAACGCAGGTACAGTATCAGTCGCAGGGCCAGGAATCGGCGCAACCGCGCCAGATGCCGCCACAACAACAGTTGTATTGGCCACAGCACCAGCAAAATCCACCGTCGGGTTAGCAACGTTGACGAGCGGAGGTGCAGCGCGTTGTTGGGAGCATCTTATTTTCATTTTTATACCTTGTTGCATTGTTGGCAACTGATTGATCGACATTTTCTTCTTTCCATTCTGCTCTTTTCCGTGTTCGCGTTTTCTCTCTTTGAATTTATTATTTCCCTTTTTAGGATCTTGCGAATGTCTCCTTTTTATTTTTTATTTTTATTCCTTATTTTTATTTTATTTATTAGATGTTTTGGTTGTTACCTCCTGATGCTCCATGACGGGGTGATTTCTTCGTTTCCCTCGTGTTTTCCGCAAATTGCAATCTACCTGTATATAGATGGTGTGCATTGTCTCTTAATTCATTACTATTGATTCTATCTAGTACCTCATTTTTACTCATTGTTTTATCTCATATCAAACGTGTTTCCAATTTATAGAAATGCAGGAATGTACTTTTAATTCAGGTGTTTTTCTTTTTTTTTTTTTTTTTTTTTTTTTTTTTTTGTTTTTTTTTTTTTTTTTTTTTTTTTTTTTTTTTTTTTGTCATGAACTTGGGATCTTGTTGAATTGATTGCATATGTTCATAACCGCATGTTTAATAGAATCGTGTTGAACCTGGGCTCCGTATTGTGGCTAGTTGAGACTTAAGATGCCAATGCGTGTATTCGTTTCTGTCGCTGGTGCTAATATATCACGCCAGAAACTCTGCATATCATAGCTCCTACTCCATAAACATGCCACGGCCTCCATGTCTCATCCTTTCCAGACTAAAAACAAAAAACCGCATCAGAACACCTTGTCACCTCCCAAGCCAACGCGAAAATCGAAAACCGCACAAGTGTGGCTAATGATGGCTAACGGTCCCTCTTGGCAATTGATGGCCAATATACACGTCTTGCCGAGCAGTGGCAAAAGGGCAATGGATAAGGACGATTCGTCACTGTGGTTGCCGTTGAGAGACCCCAATTTTGGCAACTAAAAAAAAAAAAAAAACACCCAAAAATCTCGATCCCATAACCGCGCCACACAAGGCCCTTTCTTTGCTCAAACCTTTCTTTCTTCGCCTTCTTTTTTTCCCACCTTGAGTTTCTCCTATCATTTTGTAAGGCATTGCTCCTTTTCATCTTGCCTTTTGTTGCTTTCATCCTGAGATACTATAACAATCCTTTCCCCAATGACTCTTTCTTTCTACTCACCAGATATACTTTATTGCTGGCACAGTAGTGTCCATCTACTTCTATAATATCAACTATGTCAACCCAAGCCCCAGCTTCCTCCTCAAGCAACAGAGCAATCTGTGCTATAACTATCTGGACATATATATAGAAACAATCCAGGTCTATGAGAAGGACATAACAAGTGAATCTCTTACACCTTTCTCTAGTAATATTTGAGTTATACAAACTTCTAACAATACTTAAGACTTCATTTTTAGAGAAAAGACATTAGCAACATGGTGACTGATGAGTATTCTGAGGTATATACTAGGCAGGGTGGCTTTAGTGCTTTTGACTGATAGCATGTAGAAAGGAGTTATGGCTGGGAAAGAAGCATGAGTGACTTGCTGACTGAAGGATATAAAAGGAGAAGAGGTAGTGCTGGGGGACAGGAGATAAGGAGAATGAGCATTGTAGATAAGATGAAGAGAAGTTGACTGATAATAATGACTAGACTGGAGGGCTGGCTGAGAAAGAGCAAGAAGATGGCAAGGGCTATAGGTTCTGAGAGAGTGGTCCATAGAGGCAAGAGTAGCAGAGCTAGAGAAGTAGTAGCTAGGAGGAGTGGGACTGCTGATGGTAAGGAGACTGCCAATCTGAAAAAAAATCCAGATATAATAGTTGATAGTAGAGCTAGATAGAGGGTAGGCATGAGGCCCAGAGATCTAGCAGATAGTATAATGAGACTAGTAGTAGCATCATTACTCAAGAAATTGAGATCAGAATTCACTATCATATTGTACTTCTAAGACTTAGTAGTAATAGTAAGAATGATTCTGAGGCTTCTGGTCTAGGAGATGAAGAGGGCTACTTTAGTAAAGTTTTTGAAGAAACTAGAAGGGGTAGAGGTTGGCTTCAAGAAGGAGAAGGTACTGTTGGAGACAATAGAGAAGAAAGTGATAGTGGGGAGGGTAGTGATCTCTATAGCTTAGTGCTTATACTGAGATCTCTAAGTAGTGTAGCTGACAGTACTGGATATGCCTATAGTATTGAAGAAAATAGCCAGAAGGTTGATTGTGGAGGCTGTCAAGAAGTATGGAGAGATTATAGATATTAGGTTTAGAGTCTAGAAAGGTACTGAATTCAGAACTGGAGATATAGATATCAGGGTGTAGCTGGTGGGCAAGGAGAATATAAGAAAGACAAAAGACTAGCTGGCAGTTCTTAAGTGGAGACCTGTGGAGTATAAGGTCTTTTAAGTGAAAGGAATACTGGAGAAAGAAGAGGACTTACTGGAGACATTGGAGGATCTGGCTAGAGCTGTGGAGAGAAGAAGATTGGTTTGGAAGAAGTATAAGGTTAAGATAGTTATAGAAATTATCAATAATAAGAAGGTGTAGCTGGATCATATAGTATGGAAGAGGGCACAGAAGAGGTACATCTAGAAGGAGCTTCTGGCTAAGTTGGGAGAGAGGGCAGCTGGGGAGACTACTATCAAAGTAGCTGGATTGAAGGTGAGTATATATGCAGGAGAGGAGGGGATAGGACCAAAGGAGACCCCAGGAGTAAGGAAGGATACTGGATAGAGCATTATTATAGAGGATGCTGAGATGGTAGAAGGGAAGGGCCTTTAGTATAGGGTGCTAAGTGGGGCTAAAGATAATGATGAATTGCAGAATATGCTGGAGGAGAATTGAAATGAGTCAGTGAGGAGGAATTCAGAGAAGAGGTAGATGAAAGGGAGGTTGAGGGTGGCCCAGGGAGTAGTAGAGGCCAAGGCTAAAAAGAAATGGCTGTAGAAGATACTAGAGAATATAGCAGCTGAGAAACTGAGAGAAGAGGACTTCTGAGTACTGAGTGAGAGGTACTGGGGTGAAATCTTGCATGGCGAGGAGGTGCTACAGAAACTCCAGGATAAGATAATAGTAGTATTGTTGGAGGTTGAGACATATTAAGTCAATGGTGCCAGGGAGGTGATACTTCTGATAATTATGAATAACAGAGCTAATTATATGTAGGGTCTAAGAAAAGAGCTGGCAAAGTAACAGGTGGTGTGTGAGGAGTATCATATAGAGATGGAGACTATAGATAGTATAGATTGTTAGGAGATCCTGGAGACATTGAAGGCTCAACAGGGAGAGGCAGATGAATTGGAGATAGAAAGAAATCTGGATATTGCTGGGGATGCAGTAAGTATGAAATTGTAGAGTGGAGGATTGTACTTCAAATAATATTATTCAGTATGAACAGTATAACTAAAATATTATCTCTGAATATCAATGGGCTTTGAGGGGTGGTGAGGTGGTAAAATATCTTTGGATAGCTGAAAAGAATAGATGTCAATTTATTTCTACTATAGGATGTTGGGTGTAATGGGAATCTAGATAGTCAGAACTGAATGAAGGAATGTGGTAGTATGGCTATTTGGTATAGATGTGTGGGTATTCTAATTAGAAAGAGTAAGAGAGATCTGGACAACATCAGACATTGGGAGAGCAGGGTAGTATGAGACATTTAGAAGAGACCAGGCTGGAGATCTTTAATGGTTAGGTCATATTACTGTCCAGCAGAAAGAGAAAAGAGAGTGGAATGGATATAAGGGCTATAAGAGTCTAGAGTATTGATGGAGACAGAGATTGATTGTTTAGAAAGAGACTTTAATATAATATAAGAAGATCAACTGGACTGATAGAGGTAGGGAGATAATAGGTAAGAGTGGGAGTATTGAAGCCTAGAAAGAGGTCAAATGTTTGAGCTCTTTAGTGAATGCTGGAAGGTTTAGATAGGGGGATTATAGGGTCTTTACTTACTGGATGGCAGGGCTTGGCTTGAGAATTGACTGGATATTGACTGCTAATTGCTAGAGAGTTGATATCTAGAGGTCTTTGGAGACTATTTAGTATTTATAGTCAGATCACTGGGGTCTTTTGAGAGAGGGGTATTTTGGGAGTGGTGGAGAGGGGTCTGGACATTAGTAACTGAATACTTCTTTATTAGAGGAGGTCTCTCTATGAGAGGTATAGATGATAGACATTAACTCTAGAATTCTTGACTAGAGAGTAGCAGGACTGAGAATTAGGGATCACTGGGTATTATTGAAGTCTGAGGTACAAAGATATTAAAGAGAGGCAGGAAGAGTGCAGAGTGCTCAGAGGAGGAAGCAAATGAGGTAGACTTCATAAAGGTTGATGAGGTTATTGGTATCTTGAGCAGACCTGGTGAATGAAGAAGTGGAGGAATTGGTACATACAGTAGGTCAGGCTGAAGGTAGAGAAGCTGAAGGGTGTTCTGTGACAGGAGGAGAATATACAGATTAAGAGCATGGTAGCCAGGTTGAGATAGCAGAGACTGGAGAAGAGAGAGCAGTCAACCAAGTTTTTATCATGGCTGTTATGTATAGACAAGAAGAGTCTAGTAGCAGTGGGAGGGAGTTTTAGATGAGGCAGAGAGATTGGTGGTTGGGATACTAGAGATTTTGGACCAGCTGAGCAAGTAGTAAGGACACTTATAGAGTGAGAAGGATGGAGGGAAGGAGATGTTGGACATTGACAGATATTTGGAGGAATAGCACTCTGATCCAGCAGTAGGTTTAGACAATTTTAGTACTATTGTCTAAAGGGAGGAGATTTGGTGGGTTCTGCTGATGATGAGCTCTGAAACTATACCAGAGAAGGATGGCTTATAGTGGAATTTCTGAAAAAGGATAGCAGAAGTTGAGTTGGCTCTGGAGGAAATAATGATAATATGTAATGAAGTAATAGACTCTGGGGCATGGATTGGAGGACAGAGCTTGGGTCTTGTGGCTCTGCTGTTTAAGAATAAGAAGAGAAGAGAGAAGTAGAAGAACTGAAGATCAATCATACTTCTGTATATAGATCACAAACTGGTTATGAATGTGCTGGTAGCTAGGCTACAAGAAGTGGTCTAACAAGTTCTAGGAACTAAGCAGAGGTGATTCATAGAGGGACATCTGATTAGAGATGAGACAGTCTGAGTGCATAGTATCATTGAGAGTGCTTGTGCTGCTGGGGTAGATGGATGCTTGGTTTTTCTGGACCAAGAGAAGACCTATGGCAGAATCTAAAGAGTATTTTTTTTTTTTTTTT
>RBNI01003839.1:0-15098 GCA_003990745.1 Jimgerdemannia flammicorona
AAAAAAAAAAAAAAAAAAAAAAAAAAAAAAAAAAAACCATCCAGTTGCATATATTTAATCTCATAAACCATGAAAATAACGCCCGAATCGGCTGCGGACAGGTCCCGTGCCGGGAATCGAAACAAACACGTATATACGCATACACATATGGATTCTAGCGGTACAATGAACCTGTCGTGAGGGACTCGATTGATAGAGAACCATAATTTGGTGAATGACAACCACTCTACATAACTATATATCAGCGCGATCCAAAAATAACCAGATATTGGCATTATTTTTATTTTCTTGTGCTCCATTTATTTGCCCTATTCCAAACAGAAAACAGTGTCGCCAGAAACTCATAAAACTGCAAGTTTCGCTGTGAATCTTGGATGCAGAGTAGACTACAGTATGTGTACCTTCACTAATGCTTGACCTTTTCTATGTGCTAAGTCTTCTCATGCCCACCGTACATGCGGCATCAAGGACGCGTACCACTTACTCTAATTTTGGCTACCTGTGCTCCCTCCGCAGATTACCAAAATTCAGGTTAAAATTGTTAAACTTTTATTGGCTGAAAGTTTCCGGCAGGACGCTGCAAGTCAAACGTGTGCTCTAGTATTATTGAAACTCGTGAATTACAGATCGCAAAAGTCTGCCATCGAGGACTTTTTTTTTTCCCCTCCGAGAAGCCTATATACTAATGAACACATTAAGGTCACGAGAAAATTGGTCTCAATCTCTTCCATGTCGGGATTTGAGATAACGATCTTCCCACATTGCTAAGCGCATATATAAAACTGTTAGGTGCCGTCACAATCATCCAAGTTGAAAACGAATAGGTGGCTTAGAATACCTTAAAGTGCAAAATATTTGACACGTAAAGGCATTGTTTCGATAGACACAACTATCATATCGAGAACGGTTGATGTTATTGTGCAGTAAGCAATTTCGAGCTACCTTGTAGTAATTATGTCACACAACACTTATTGCGACGCCGTTTCCCTGGTAATCAATCAGCTGCCACGGAATGTTTAAACCTTGTATATAACTATACAGGAAATGTATTAATGAAATCCCTTTTGACGACGTGTACAATGGACATGTGGCCGTTCCCCTTGCATGAGGCAATCGAAGAGCCACACATTTGTTCATATTACTATAAGCCCAGCTCGCCCCTATTTTCTATTGACAGTTTTCCCCAAAGTCTGCTCTGCAATTCCTGCTTGGTATGTTTCAATCAATCTACCCCAAACACCAACGCCGCATCCATCTCGACCTTGACAGCGACTACCTGCTCGGCTTCCAACAGCTTCTCGCTCACTTCGATTATCTTCTTACCCTCACCCTACACCGATTTCTCAAGTTGAGCTATGTCCCTCTCAAGAACTTGCTTTTCTTTGACCACCTCCGCCATCATGGCCTTAAGCTCTACAATTTATTTCACACTTGTTTCAACGGCCTTTTCCAATTCATGCATCCGAAACACCGCGTTCTCATTCATAACAATGGCACCCGGTTTGTTGCGCAGCCGCTCGACCTCATCCCTGATATCATGCACCGTCTGCCTATACTTGGCAGTCCAGCGATCGTGACAACTCTTGTGACTCTGTTACGGGTCTATTTGCTTTGAGTTGAGTCGCCTTCGCATCAATTGATTGCTGTATTTAGTTGCCCGCGGCCTTTGCGTTTTCGAGTTTAGCTATCAGTTCGTCTATCGATTTCGTCTTGATCTTCAACTCGCCGCGCAGCTTGGCTATTGTGACGTTTATCTTGTTCACAGTAATTTTGTAATCTTTCGTGTATATTATCACATAGTGGTCGCTGAGTCCTTCAAATATATCAGATTCTCTTCAAGGTGTATCTCTTAGACTAACCACAAGTTTGTTATAAGCAAGTTCTTATTGGAGTGCCTTCCCAAGGTCTTATAGTCCTCAAACTTCTTATCTTTAAACTGTCTTGTTATCTCTTAGATTGCTTGTATGGAATTGAGTGCAAGTGAATTGGAACTGACTTTATTTCAAAGGAAATAAGAGGGGTATTTATACAAAATATAATTCAATGGTTGCTAAGTTATAAAGCTAAATATAAATTCCAATAACCAAATAAAATACTGGAATATAGAAAACTACAGTTGTAAGGTGTCTGTATAAATAGTTGTACAAGTTCAGAATGTCAGTAGATTTTGGTGGTACAGGAAAAGGGTGCTTGAAGATTCAGGTGTTACAGAAAAAGGATGCTGGTAGAATTCAGTTACACAGAAAAAGGATGCCAGAAGATTTCAGTGTTACCAAGAACTTAGAGTAGAATGTTCAGGACTATGGGGGCTTCATCTTTATTGCTGCCAGAGGTCAGAATGTCCTCAAAGGAAATGAGGTTTACAAATATTTCATCTGTTTCATGTACTTCATACATCTCATGTATATCATGCAGGATGATATCATTGCTGATGACATCATTATATTTGGTGGTGGTAGGGGCTCTCCAATCTATGATATTCTCTTCTACAAAATAAGAAACAAATGTGGGGTCTTGGGGATGTCTAATCTAAATGCTGGGGCCTTGGAATGCTGAGATCAATTCTTGCATAAATTGATCTGGATTGTCCTGGAGGATGAGATACCAGAACTTTTCTACTTCATTATTATTGAGGGTAATAGTGGACTGGGCTTCTGTGGCCACCATGGCCTCTAGTATATTGGTACAGTAGGCTGATAGTTCTTTGAAGTCTGAGATTCTAGTATACTCCAAGTTGGGGATTGACTATGGTACATGCCTGAAGACCTGATAAATCTTCTTAACTATTCTTATTTCACATGCATTCATGGAGATAGCATCTTAAATCTCTTGGAGACTGGTCTGAGGGAATTCCCAGTAGAGGAGGTTTCCTATTTCATACTTCTGCCATATCCAGAGGTATTCAGTAGCAATAGTAATCCTTGTTTCCATTTTATAGCAGTAGAGAATATAATGATAAGAGTCACTAGTATCCAGATTGAGGCTAGGAGTCCTTCTTATATGGGTCCTTATGGCTCTTCTGATATCTTAGAACATTCTTTCCTAGACTGAGAGACCTTGGTGATTTCTGAACCTTGAGGTTTGGCAAGCAGCAGATATTTTTTTATGGTAAGTCTTTAGAACTATTTTTGTGAGCTTTGTTTGGATTACTGCTACTGTAGTTTCTTTATCCTTCTTTTATATTCCTCAAGATATCTGTCTTGTAGTCATGATGACTCATAGTTAATCATCATTACTCATCTTGTAGCCTGGGTGAGTTATGCCATATAATCTTCTTGTACTCTGATCTGATAGCTTGCAAGGAAAGGCTGTCTCCTGTAATGATATCATTATTCTGAGGTTACTGTTACATCTTCCTCCTAAATAAGGATCTTCTCTTAAACATTCTTATTTATTGGTCTAGTCTGAAAAATTTGCTGGTCCCAAGGGGGTCAAAAAGTGGTATTTATGGGCTGATATCTTCTCTATATATTTTGGTGTAATAGTGAAGAGTCACTCTCTTCATATAGAGCAAGAGCCTAATTCTGATCTTGACCAATCAGTTGATGGTTTGAACTCCTCTGGCTTTGAAAGTCTCACAGATGAGTAGCTATTGATGCCATATCTCTTAGAGAATAGTCTAGACAGATTGCCTGCTGGTCACAGGATATGCTGTTATAATTTGTGGACTAGAACCTTATGGGTGATCAACATATTTTGCTTCTCTTGTATAGATTCATGGTACTTCTTGAGTTTGTTCCTATGTATCATAGTAGGCAGTATGGTCCCTGAGAGTTTTCTAAGCCAGAAGATAATTCTCTTAATATCTTACATGTAGAAGAGTCCTTCTCATTTGAGCTTCAGTTTTCACAACTATGAGGCTTCTACCATATTCTGATATAATAGGATCTTTTCTCTAATTTGGATGGGTTCTAGAGTCTTGTGATTCTTTTCTGTATTTTTCCTTATCAGCACTTATAACTTGATGATATAATCTTCAGCCTTCTTTCTGATTTAGTACAATCTCTGGATTTCTGAGTCAATCTATCTCTAAGTTAGGTCTAGGTTTATAGCTGAGGTTCTATTGAAATCTTCTTCTCTGAAGAGCAGTTCTCTTGGAGTAAAGTGTGTACTCTGTGACCATATGTCTCATAAGACAGAGAGAGCAGTTGAGAGGTAGTTATCTCAATTATCATATATATCTGAGATCTTTGCCAGGATGTTCTTAAGAGTCTTATTTATTCTTTCTATCTGTCCATTTCCTTGAGAGTGGTACACAGTGGTCTTGATATGCTAAATCTTGTATTTCTGATATATTATCTCATAGAATCTATTGACAAATTCTATGCCATAGTCTGTAGTGATTTTCTTTGATATCTTGTAGTAGTAGATGATTTCTCAGTACAGAAAGTTAGCTATAGAGAGAGAATTAGCTTTTTGTAATACTCCTACTTCTATCTATTTGGTAAAGAGGTCTATGATAACTATAATATAGCAGTTTTCTGATAGTATTACTAGTAGCAGTCCAATGATATCCATTGCAATGTGGTGGAAGGAAATAGGCTCAATTCTTGATGACCTGAGTGCCTGGTCTTACTGATCTTGTTTCTGTTTTTGGCACTTGTCACACCTTTTGACAAATTGGCATAGGTCTTCTTCTATCTTGGGCCACCATATAGTTCTTCTTACTTTGTTATATATGTTGGTTCTTCCTAGATGTCCTTGTTTAGGTACTTTCTTCATTACTTAATACTTCTTGTATTCAGATATTATGAGCTTTCCTCCTTTTCTGAGTGTGGTATTGTCTAGTTCAAATTGTTTCCAAGTCTGGTTGATAATAGTGATAGTCTAGAGTTCAAGATGGTTAGGCATCTTCTACTGCCCAAGGTAGCTGATTAATCTATAGTATAGCTCTTTATTTATGTTAAATAGTCTTGATGAGAGTGTTTCAGAGTGTTCTTGAGAGTATATCAGTATTTGCATTAGTTCTTCCTGAGCAGTACTTGACAGTACAGTTATACTCTTGTAGCCTGTAGATCTATCTGACATATATTTCTTTAGAGTTTAGAGTGTGGAATAGCCAGGTGAGAGCAGAATGGTCTGTTTAAATAGTGAAGTGTTTTCTAACTAGGTAGTAGTGGAACTTGTCTACTGCCCAAACTACTGCTAAACATTTAAGCTTATATAACTCACAGTTCTGTTCTACTCTATGGATGTCTCAGCTTGTATAGGAGATGATATATTCATGTTCATCTTTCTTCTGAGCTAAGACTGCTCTAAGTCCTATAGTGCTTACATCTGTCTGTAGGATGAACTCTAGGTTCTAATCTGGTCTTCTGAGGATGGGTGCTTAGGTCAACCTGGTCTTGAGTTCATTGACATTCCTTGGTCTATTCAAATTTAGTCTCCTTCTTCAGTAGCTTGTAGATAGGTACTATAATATTAGAGTATCCTTTGATGAATCTTCTATAGTAGGAGACCAGTCCAAGGAAGGCATAGACTTCTATAGTTGTTTTGGATCTTAGGTAGGCTACAATAGTCTCAATCTTCATAGGGTCTGTATGAATTCCAGTCTGATTGATGATGTGTCCTAGATAGGTGATTTCCTGAGCTACAAACTTATACTTCTTGGGCTTGATATAAAGGCCATATTCCTTGAGCTTTTTAAGAGCTAGCTATATGTGATTGATATATTCTCATATAGTATTGCTAAAGATGATCACATCATCAATATAGACAAAGAGCTATTTTCCAATCTCATTGCTGAAGACTCTGTTCATCATTCACTAAAAACTTGCTAGGGTATTATACATTCTAAATGGCATTTGCAGATAGACATAGGTGGCATCAGGTGTGATGAAGGCTAACTTCTCACTAGCATCTTAAGTGAGACCAATCTGATGGAAGCCTGAGAACAGATTCAAGGTGGTGTAGTATTTGGCTTTGCTGAGTGGTAAGAATTTCTTGAATATTTGGTAAGGGCTGCCTATCCTTCTTGGTGATTATATTGAGCTTCCTGTAATCAATGCAGAGTCTTGAAGTAAACTCTCCAGACTTGTTTCCTTTCTTTGGGACAAGGATAATGGGTGAAGCCCAGAGACTGATAGCTTGCTTGATAATTCTAGCTCCTTCTATTTCCTTGAGTTCTGCTTATAGCTATTCTCTGTAGGCAGATGGTATGGGTCTGGCTTTCTGATAGATGGACTTGGTATTACCAGTATCAACTTTATAGTAGTACTTGGATTCTTGATTGTAGATGTACCTGAAGTCTGTGGCAAGTACTCTTTCTGTAAGAGGGTTGCTTTTTAGGGTAACCATTACATAGTTCTGGAAGGGTTTTCTGGAAGTTCTGGATATTTCTAGAAGACCATTTTCTTATGGTCAAGATCAATTTCATATGGAGTACGTCCTCTACACTTATTGATTTCAAGATCGGGTTGACATCTCAACCAAAGTCCTTTTTCAGACTAGTTCTGGATGTTCAGAATTTTCTGTATTTCAGGAAGTTTAAGAAACTAAGACCAGCTTAGTTGAATTGGTGTATCGCTGCAGACAATACCCAATTAGGAAATTTCGTGATGGGGTTAGGAGTAGGACCTAACGGGGAGCGGATTTACTTAAGAGTGGTTTGTGGGTTATTAAATAGGTTTATTCGCTATTCATGATATTGCTATACTAAGAGTAGTTGTGTGAAGGGATATTGTGGGGAAGTACTCAGGAGTTGTGTTCAGATTGTTTAGGTCTGTTCAAGTCTGAGATTCTGAGGTCTGGGGGAGGGGGTCTTTATACTAGTGAGGGGCTATCTGGGCTATGCTAGATATGGGTGTAGCACTAAGTGCTTTGCTGAGTCAGAATGTAGTCACATAGTACAAGTGTGATCTGACATGTCAAGAGATCATCTGACTGCTGAGTCAGTTCACAGTCATGTCATACAAAGCTAATCTAACTATACTATGACTGCTAAGCTATTTATAGGTTTACACGCTATCTGGGTAGTCTTCGATGACATCACCATCGATGACATCATCTCTGGCAAAGTCTGAGCAGTTTTCTAACTTCTGACATCATCAGTTTCAAGGTGTTGTCACTTCTATCTCTTGCAAGATTAAGGCTGTTCTTGGTGGTGGTGGTTGTACAAGGATAACAGGTCTTGGTTCTCTTTTTTTTTGGTCTGCTGGTACATTTGCGAGGACTGGCCATTCTTGTCTAGGGCGAGGGCTCCCAATGTCATGGCTGGGGGTTCGAACCTCTCGGAAATGATATTTTCTGTAATCTGAGGCAATTTCTAGTAGTAATATCTGTCATGTGGATGGCTTGAGATTGGTTTCGACATTGTCAGCTTTCTTGAGTTCAGATGAAGCATCCGTCACTCTCCAACGAAGGTGACACAGATAGAGCAAATGGAGTTATTCAAATGTATTTTGCTTCTACTAAGTAATGAGGTCTTGTATAGTCACGGTGTATCTTGGTCTTGAGTTGATAAGTGTAGTTCATAAACCTTTTGGTAGATGAGATAGAGTTCTCTTTGTCTCAATTTGAGTTTGGTACTTTCAGTTTTCTTTTGTAATAGTACAGTACACCAAACTAGTTATAGCAGTTCAGAGTCAGTCTTATGGTTGTAGTACTTCTTCTAGTATTCTTGTATCTTGGCAGTGGATTCTTGTGCTTGCTGGCATATTTCGTGTAACCAGATGATCTCTTGTTTTGTAGTCTCGCATGTGGTTTCCAAATTAGTTCTGAGGATGCCATGCGATTTTGGTGGCTTGGAGGTTGTGCACTTACAACTCTCCCCTTCTTAGCTTTCGACATTCTCGTCAGGGCCTTCTAATTTGTTCTGGTGTTGTTGTACTATTTGAATGGTTCTTGTGGCTGTGTTTGTTGAGGATTTGTTCAACTTTGTATTCTTCTTGGTCATTAATAATGACAGGTACAGGTGGTTCTGTAGTTCGGTTCAGAAATATGTTTCGGACTTTCTGGAGTAGTGGTCTGACACAGCTGTCAACTTTGGAAAAGTCTTCTTCAGAGTTCTTGGGTTCTCCTTTGGATGGACAGATGGAGATAGCAAAGAGAGGGCATTTCTTGGCCAATTTCTTGAGTTGTAGCTTGTTGATGTGAGTAATCTTTGGTCCAGGGTCACTAGAGTTGAGTGGGTCCTTTTCACCTTGCAGTTTGAAGTTGTGGCATCCTTTCTTGATGGTCAGAGAATGGTTTACCCAATCGATCATGGGGTTCTCTTGTTTTAACCATGGAGTTCCAAGGATGATTTTGTTGTCAGGGAGTGGTACAATTTGAAGGGTAATATGTACTCGATAGTCACCGATTCGGAAGGGTAGGTTGCAGACTTCTTTGCTGATAACATGTGAGGTTCCATCAGCTGTAGCAACTGCTTGAGTTTGTTGTACCGGGGAGGTAAAGACCTTGAGTCTGTTGGCTGTTTCTTCATTGATGAAGTTGCCTGAGGCACTACTGTCTATCATGATCTTGACAGGTGCTCAGTTGACAAAAGCTTTAAGTGTAAACAGTTTGTCTGATCCAATGGTGGTGATTTCGGTTGTAGGAGCTTTCCTTCTGTTAGTTCTTCTTTGAGCCAGTTCATTGACACAAGAGAAGCAATTATCAATCATTCAGGAAGAGTACATTCCAATGCCATGGGGACATCGGCCACTTGGTACATATCTATCTTCGATTTTCTTGTAGAATTGTTCTTCTTTGTTCATGGTAGGTTGGACTGGGGCCTTATTTGATGAGCCAAATCCTTTGGATCCTCTGATGGTGGGCAGTAGTTCTGGGACTTCCTTGACTGTCAGAGTTGACTCGATTTTTTCGAATAGGATCTGGGCAATACAGAATTTAATGGGAATCTTGAAGGGTGTCCAACTGTGGTTTCGGATGAGGACAATAATTTTGCCTATGTAATCTTTATCAATGACTCCGCCTTCTACTGAGAGTCCTTTCAATACTAGGCTGCTGCAACAGCATATTCTTCCAACATGTCCTTCAGGAATTTGGATGCTAATTCCTGTGTAGACTTGTTTGACTTCTCGGTTGGAGACTGTAGCTTCTTCGGCTGCATACAGGTCATATCCAGCTGCTTTTTGACTTCCTTTAGTTGGGGTCTTGGCAGTTTGTCTTAACTTGACAAAGTCTAGTGTTCTGGTAGTCAGATTGTTGAGGTGGTGCAGAGTGGTAACAGTTGCTCATGTTGCTGTTTGGAGTTTTCGGTTAGGGCAGACACTGGCCATGTGTCCTGTCTTTTGGCAATAGAAGCATGCTCCGCTTCTTCTAAGTTCATTCCTTTCACCTTCAGTGAGTTTCTTGAAGGTACTCGGCTGGGTAGGTTCATGATTTCTGGGTGTCCACAAAGTGAATGTTGAGGGAGCTTGGGATGCTTCATACTTGGGTTCTTCTTTCTTGGTCCAAGTCTTTTCCTTGTTGTTGAATTGTCTTCAGGGCAGAATGGGTCCAGCTGTTAGGATTCGCTTGACCATAGTCTTGATCCTTGCCAGGCACCATTGTTGGTGGTCACAACCAACTGGGCACCCTTGTTCTCAGATTTTTCTAGTAAGCCATTCTGGCAGGGCATCAAATAAATGATCAGCTCTTGTACCATTTCGTGCTTCATTGTTGGCAATATATCCTAGGCCAACAGTGTTCAGGAGTGACTCAAGTTTTGTACAGAAGGTTTCGAATTCCTCCTTGCCATGTACATTGAATTTGAGGTTGTGGAGTTTTACTCGGGATTTAGCGATCATAGTTTTGCTGCGATATTGAGCAATCATGAGTTGTTTAAGTCCAGGGGCTGCAGGATGGTCTCCATATCCTGGGGCATTATTTGCTACATTCTGAGCAACTACTGCAGGTCGGGTGTCCTATGTGAGGGGTTTTTTGGGAAGAGTTCGCCACCATTCTTTGGCAGGTCCTTGGAAGAATGTAACAATTCAGCGGACATAGGCTGTAGTAGTAGCAAAGAGTTGTTCCAAAGTGTGGTCTTGATTGTTTGTCAGGACGTGGTCAGTGACTCATTCATTGGTCCATTGATTGGCTTCGAAGTTGGTATCAACTACACTAATGAAGCTTTGGACTTCTTGTACAGTACCATTGAAGGTAGGTAGACTCAGATTTTTTGTAGGTCGGGTCTGTTCAGCTAAGGCAGTAATGGTTGCTGCCATTATGGCTACCTGGGCTGTGAGGTCTAGAATCTGTTGGTTTGCCATGTTGTTTACTGGAGGTAGTTGAACTACTGGTAGTGGTATTACTGGTACTACTTGAGGTACTGGTGCAGAGTGTGATGGGGTTCTTTGAGTCTGTGTAAGTTGCTGAAGTAATAGTTGTGGATCTGGAGTAAGGGCTTGATAGATGGCTGTCTGTTACTGTATAGGTGTATTCTGTCCTGATGGAGATACGTCTCCTTCAGTGGTGTATCCGGGATCGAATTCACTGAGATACTCCTCCTCCTCTTGGGTTTGATCTCCATGTACTTGGGTTTGCTCGGTGTCAAAGTAGACAGAATTAGTTGTATATCTGATTTCAGATGGACTTAATTCAAAGTCAAGTTCCAGTTCGGTATTAGTTTCGGATTTAGGTAGGGCTGTAGCAGGGCCTGCTTCAGGTTCAGGATCAGGTAGTTGATGAAGGGTTTCTCTTGCTTCTTCCTTAAGAATATGGCAGGCCTTGCTGTTCTGGAATCGGTAGTATAACACGGTCTTGGTTCTGGTTCAGTGAAAGTCGGTAGAGTTGAGCCACTTGGCTACAGAGGCTTGGGCTTCGTGAGGAACTAAGGCTAGAAAGACTGCTGCTGGTTGTCCTAGGTCGCTCGGATTTGTGGAGCTAACAAAACTCTTATTGAGAAGAGTAAAGAAGGCTTCTATAAGACCTTCTTCATCTTGACTTACTGGGTGTAGTGCAAGGAGTTCGGTGAATAGGGTTTCGCCTATTTGCTGGTTTAATCAGAGTACTTCTTTCTTTGAATGAAGTTTATCCCACTTGTTGCAGATGTGGAGGTCAAATTGTCCTTGTACGTCAGGTTCAATTCTCTCCAGATTGTCAGATGGTTTATGATAAATTCCAGGTCAGAGATTGGGCTTTATACCAACTTGTAGGAATTCACAGAAGGGTTTATAGCAAGGTGAGGAAGCGTCTTGAAGTGGAATTGGATTGTAAACTGCTGCTACCAAGTTGTAAGAGGGTTGCTTTTTAGGGTAACCGTTACGTAGTTCTGAAAGGGTTTTCTGGAAGTTCTGGATATTTCTGGAAGACTGTTTTCTTATGGTCAAGATAAATTTCATATGGAGTATGTCCTCTATGCTTATTGATTTCAAGATTGGGTTAATGTCTCAACCAAAGTCCTTTTTTGGACTAGTTCTGGATGTTCAGGATTTTCTGTATTTCAGGAAGTTCAAGAAACTAAGACCAGCTTAGTTGAATTGGCGTATCGCTGCAGACAATACCCAATTAGGAAATTTCATGATGGGGTTAGGAGTAGGACCTAATGGGGAGCGGATTTACTTAAGAGTGGTTTGTGGGTTATTAAATAGGTTTATTCGCTATTCATGATATTGCTATACTAAGAGTAGTTGTGTGAAGGGATATTGTGGGGAAGTGCTCAGGAGTTGTGTTCAGATTGTTTAGGTCTGTTCAAGTCTGAGATTCTGAGGTCTGGGAGAGGGGGTCTTTATACTAGTGAGGGGCTATCTGGGCTATGCTAGATATGGGTATAGTACTAAGTGCTTTGCTGAGTCGGAATGCAGTCACATAGTACAAGTGTGATCTGACATATCAAGAGATCGTCTGACTGCTGAGTCAGTTCACAGTCACGTCGTACAAAGCTAATCTAACTATACTATGACTGCTAAGCTATTTATAGGTTTACATGCTGTCTGGGTAGTCTTCGATGACATCACCATTGATGACATCATCTCTGGCAAAGTCTGAGCAGTTTTCTAACTTCTGATATCATCAGTTTCAAGGTATTGTCACTTCTATTTCTTGTAAGATTAAGGCTGTTCTTGGTGGCGGTAGTTGTACAAGGATAACAGGTCTTAGTTCTCTTTTTTTTTGGTCTGCTGGCGCATTTGCGAGGATTGGCCATTCTCGTCTAGGGCGAGGGCTCCCAATGTCATGGCTGGGGGTTCGAACCTCTCGGAAATGATATTTTCTATAATCTGAGGCAATTTCTAGTAGTAATATCTATCACGTGGATGGCTTGAGATTGGTTTTGACGTTGTCGGCTTTCTTGAGTTCAGATGAAGTGTCCATCACTCTCTAATGGAGGTGACACAGATAGAGTGAATGGAGTTGTTCAAATGTGTTTTGCTTCTACTAAGTAATGAGGTCTTGTATAGTCATGGTGTATCTTGGTCTTGAGTTGATAAGTGCAGTTTGTGAACCTTTTGGTAGATGAGATAGAGTTCTCTTTGTCTCAATTTGAGTTTGGTACTTTCAGTTTTCTTTTATAATAGTACAGTACACCAAACTAGTTATAGCGGTTCAGAGTCAATCTTATGGTTGTAGTACTTCTTCTAGTATTCTTGTATCTTGGCGGTGGGTTCTTGTGCTTGCTGGTGTATTTCGTGTAACCAGATGATCTCTTATTTTATAGTCTCGCATGTGGTTTCCAAATTAGTTCTGAGGATACCATGCGATTTTGGTGGCTTGGAGGTTGTGTGCTTATACCTTCATTCTAATGTAGGATCTTAAGAAATTGTTTCTCTAGGGGAAAGTTTTCTCCAATGGTATATGTGTGCTTATTCTGGTCCTTGTCTTTCTTATACTTGAGTTTGGTAATCTTGGTGATAGCATAGGCTCCTCTTCTAGTAGATCCAAAGTCTTGTTCTCCTCTCTTAGTCTTGATGAATTCAATGGCTTCAGTGATCTTGGGCTTCTTAACTTCATGGATCAGCATCTGGTCAATCATATTATACTTTTTAACTTCAAATGGAGTAGTGGGGTTGTGATTCCTGACTATAAGAAAGATCTCACCAGTATAATCAGGGTCAATTACTTCTCTTTCAACTGAGATTTCGTTTTTGGCCAGACTGCTCCTGGTCTTGATAATTCTAGCATAGTTCTCTAGCAACTTGACTCCAATTCCAGTATCAAGTAGAGTGGTGGTCTGTAGTTCAAGGATAGCATTTTGAATACTGGCAAGGTCTATTTCTATAGCTCCTTCAGTCTTGTATTCTGAGATCTTGGCTTCAAGATAAAACTTCTTAACCTTATGAGTGATGTCTGGTTCTTGTTTCTTCTCATCTTCACTATCAGCTTGAAGCTCTGGGGGCTAATCATCTTCTTCAGCTTTCCTTTTTACTTCAGCAGCTTCTTGTTCATGCTTTTGTTAGCAGATTTTTCTGACTTCACTGATATAGGACCAGTAGTCATTCAAATGTTTGGAGCAGTACATCCTAGTACCATGGAGACATCTTCCTTGAGGGATATAGTTATCAATGATCTTGTTATACTACTACTCATCTGTGAGCTTAGATGTCTTACTCTTGTTCTTGTATACTAAGTACAAAGATTTCTGTATCTTTTTTATCTCCTTCCTCTATGTCTAGCAGTACTCCTTTATGGACATTGATAGAGACTTATATCTTTCTTCCTCTATAGTTAATCTGTATCTTCTGGGCATTGAGGTCAATAACAGCCTTGGTCTTATGAAGCTATTGGTTGTCAATGAGGATATCATAGTTGGTGATACTTATAACAATCACATCTACTAGAATAGTAGCTCCTCTAATCTTGATGGAGACTTCTCAGATCTTGCCTAAAGGGGTAGCTTGTATACCATCTACTGTAATATAGACCATTTTGATAGACTCTGCAATGTCTCAGCCTAGGTGATCAATTGTCTTCTTGCTTATAAGGCATCCTCCAGCATTGATATCAATGATGGTATTAAAGATACTATCTTCAATCTGACATAAGATATAGGCTGATGTCTTGTGCTGGTCTTTAGATTCTTTATCTGAGTCTTTAGAATATTTTTATACATTGTGAGCTTCTATAATCTTATACTCTTGATTCTTAACAGTAGTTGCAAGTCTTACTCTCAACTGCTGTCTGAAGGTAGAGACTTCAGCTAGTTGTCCAAAAGTAGCATTGACCTTCTATTCCTTAAGGTTTTTATAGATATATATCATACTGGTGGATTTTGGTCTTATACAGCTTCTGTTCTTTCTTGCTTTCACTTTCTTCTGAGACTGGAGTAGTGTCTTCAATAATTTGACAGATAGCTTCATCTAACTCCATGTCTTGATAAATCTTCTTAGGTTGGGTCTTGCTTTGAATAGTGATAGCTGGAGTCTTCTTTGGTCTTCTAACTGGCTTGCTATTGCCCCCTTCTTGTTATAGAACTTGGACCAGATTCTGGTATCTTCAGTAACAGAGTAGAATTCGGGCTCCTTATAGTATTCTTCATCATCAGTATCACCAATCTCCTCAATGACTACTGTATTGATTTGTTCTCTAATTCTGATAGTATTGCTTGGTTGGGCTTTGTATCTTATTTTGATCATACAACTCTTTATATAGTGGCCTTCTTCTCCACATCTGAAGCATATGATATTGCATTCTTCTGTAGTAACTGCAAATCTCTGTACTGGTCTCTTGTTAGCACTTCAGACTTCTCTAACAATATTACCAAAGTGTGTAGTCATCTCAGCAAACTGCTTGGTGAGTTCCTCTACTGGGTCAGCTTTGGCTATCTTGGGAGTAAGTGGGGATAATTATCTGTTTATAACTATAGTAGATATGATACTGATAGTGCTCCTAACGAGTCAATTTAATCCGGATTGGATTCAGATTGATTCGGATTGAATCCCATCCGGATCAACTCGGATGGGATTCGAATCCCATCCGGATGGATTCGAATCGGATTCGAATCGAATTCGAATCGGATTCGAATCAACCATTGTTTTGATTTCCAAATTAGACAATTAAATGTTTACATCAATAACTTGATGAATAATCATCCAAATTTGATGATCTTGGTGTCATTTGAAAGCCCTTAATAAGGCCTATCTAATGATACCAAGACCATTGAAATCCAATCATGCGTTGCTGAGTTATGAAGGAAAACGTCTGAATCGCCGATTTTGGAAATTCTTTGATTTGCCGATTTT
>RBNI01003840.1:0-15097 GCA_003990745.1 Jimgerdemannia flammicorona
GTCAGTAAGCCAATGGCAGTTAATCCCCCCTCTCCCATCAACCTGAGACCGCACCTTTCCAAAACAAATAAAAAAAAAAAGGTATACCACACCTACTGTCCATTACCCTATCACTCCCTAACATTTTTCAACCGCCAATTTTTGCCTTCACCCACCCCTAATTTTCACCTTCACCCACCTCCAATTTTCGCCTCCCCAACCTTCGTACCAACCTCCCCGCCCTTTAAAAAAAATAAAATAAAATAAAATAAATATATATATATATAATGCATACCTTTCGCCTCTCGAGACCCTGACGAAGAATACCCCTTCTCCTCCCTCTCCGCACGTTCCCGCTCCCACTGCTCCCTGTACTTGAGCGTGCTCGACAGGGTGGGCGTCGGTTGCGGACCCGAGTTTGCGGAGCTTGTGCTAGCGAGCGGTGTGACGCGACGGAGCGACGACTTCCGGGTAACTGGGGCACTTAGCGTCGAGGAGGTCGATGCGGTTGGCATCTGGTGAGCCGGCGCGGCACTCATATTGGTTGGATGGAAGGTAGTAGTGTGGTGCGAATGGGGCGCGACAGTCGTGTCGGATGGGTGGGGTTACGCGTGTATACTTAGACGAAATAGAGAATGTTTTTTTTTTTTTGGTGCCCAGTGGGATTGGGAAAGAGAAGGGAGGGTGCAACCGCGACTTTGTAAACAAAAACAAGGAATAAGACAACGCAGAAGAGAAAGAAACGAAAAGAATAGAAAAAAGAATTGAGAAAAAGAAGGTATTGTCTGAATGACTTGGAAATGGTGGAATGTATGAGGGCGGGTATGAATTGTTTTTCAATGTTTTTGTAGGTCGACTCTTTTTCTGCTTCGCTTAAACCGTTCGTGTGCTTGTGTGTGTGTGTGCCGGCTGACCAGTCCCCGCGTAAATTCAATTTGACCCTATAAATGAAGGGCCTGAGATTGGTTGTGAAGCGGTGGGTGGTGGATAATTATGGGGATAGTGGTTCGGGTTCGCGTTTCCAGGATCAGGAAACAAAAAAAAAGAAAAAGAAAAGAGATCTGGCTAATAGAGTGTCGAGAGGCAACACGAGAAAAACCAGAGGGAAAGAGGGGAGAAGAGAAAAAAGAGAAAGAAAACGGAAAGAAGGGGGTGCTAGGTAAGCGACGTGGTGGACTCCATTCACGTCGACGGTGACCTTGTGTCTAGTCTAGCACGATAACGAGAGCCTGACGGCAGGGTGGTGGTGGTGAGAAGTAGTTGTTGGGTTGGTGGGTAGGGTGTTGGTGGGAGTTGGGGTGGGGTGGGGGTAGTCGAGTTGTATTTTTGCCAAGTAAACCGTCCCAGTGCTTTGAAGGTGTAGAGGGGGGTAAATAACAATAGAGTAGGGTCAGTGGCGGATGAGAGGGGAAAACACGGGAGAGAAGGAGAAGGCAGGTCAGAACGAGAGTGCGGCGGTGACACATGTGGCCGTCTGGTCCCCAGCAGGTAACAAAACGTCACCAATTGGTCCGTCCCCACGGTGAAATCGCCTGCCCACCCACCCCTGGCCCGGTGCTTGGACCGTGCGGACGCCATGGCCCCCATTTCATTGTAATATTATTTATTTATTTACCACACCCGTTCGTTGCCGTCGTATCTGTCCTGGCCGCCGCAGACAAGGTTCAATCTGCGCTCGTGCCATCGACCATCCAACCTCTTCCATGTGTGATTGCGTGACGTCAGCTTGCCACAATAATATCCTGACCACGCGGTGGCCTGTCCGACAATAAAGGTCCAAGCAGATCAAGCAGATACAAATCCGACGGATATGGACAATCCGCGCGCCAACGCGTAAGTAAGAATGCAAACAAACAATTAAATGTTCGCCAATTTATAAGTCAGTCATGTGTCCACCAGTACAGATATTCCTCGTGCTGAACTCGGCCCAGCCGCCGAAAGAAAAAAAAAAAAAAAAAAAAAAAAAAAAAAAGGCACCTAGCCCTTTAATTATGTTAATATGTTAAGCACCTTTTTCTGGCCTTCACACCAGGACCGTGACTTTTGCGATTCGATACGGTATGGTCATATTTACATCTGCCAAGACCAGCTTAACTGCGGTCTTAACGCCGCCATTAGTGCCGGTGATTCATGATATTCAATTGTTCTAATTCGAAGATGAACTAGTCAAGATCTTGGACTGTTCCCCGTCACAATCTGTTTAATAGATATATACCAGGAATACGTCTTTATTGATTTAATTTAAAAAATAAAAATAAAATAAAAATCTTCGGTTATTGTTTTTCGTTTACAAACATAGGCAGCGAGGCAAGTTGAACGGCGGTAATAATACGTGAAAGATCCATTACGTTGATGGATATCATCCTCACATTACTACTACCGCCTCTTATAAAAATGTTCCTTCTATTGCCCGACTCCTCGAAAACCCTAATCCGTCTTGTTCGGCTTGATGACAGTCGGCCCCTCATCCTTCACAACATATTCCCTGGCTCTCTTCAAACTATCGAAATATCTATAGGGCAAATGATTATGGAAGAAACTGGGGTACAGCGACTCAAGCGTCTTGATAGGGTTAGCCCCCAGGTGCCTCTCAATAAAGTGCAACCACCAAATCGGCTCCTTCCTTCCAATAATGGTATGCGAGGACGATGTTCCAGCTGCATGGATGATCTCATCCTCGTCGTCCGAATCATCGAAATTATCAGGGCTCCCAACGGCGCCATCATCATCGGGGTCCTCCTTGCCGTCCCCGTAGGCGCCAAGCACGACGGTGACATCGACACTGGGCTGGTACGCGGAGGGGACGACGATCGGCTTACGGATTTTTCCGGGCCTACCCTCGAGTAGGACCTCGAGACCGACGTGCGCGAAGTTGAAGATGGACTGGCGGGCGAAGTACATGGATATGCTTGGGTCATCGACGCCGGGGGGGAGGCGGCAGATAATGTCTGATCCGTTAACGATGCGCCAGAGGGTGGTCTGGGCGTCGTAGGGAGCGTTGGAGTCCGATGCGAAGTGAGCAGCGAAGTCGGAGTCGCCGATAGCGGGAGTGCCGAACAGGTAGCCAGAGCGGAGAACACACATGTTAGGATCGAGGTCGCGAGGAGACTTGAGGAAGCGAGCGTAGAGAGCGGTAGCGAGCGCGGCGCCAAGTGAGTGGCCTGTGACCCAAATGTTGACAGGACGGGAGGGAGCGCCCGGGTTCTGGTCACAGTGAAAACGTTGGATGAGCGCGGCGGTGGAATGGATGGCTGAGAGGATGGCGCCATAGGGGTTTCGGGTGTCCGATGATTTTGATCCGCCTAAACATGGGAAGAGGGAGTCATAGAAGCCCTCGTGGACGTCTCCGTAAAGGAATGAGCGAGCGTCTTTGCGCTGGATGTTTGCGTCGACGAGAAACTCGTCATAGTTTGTCGGGGTGGTCCCCTTGAAGGTGATAACGATGAAGTTTGAGCGGGTGGACCAGAAGATTCCTGCAAAGGGGCCTCCGAGGGACTTGAGTTCGGAGACGCCTGAAAAATCGAGCCCCCATTCGCGAGCCTGGCGCTTGATCGTAAGCTCGGACTCAGAGATCAAGCACTTGAGGCGCCTCTCTGCAGGGTGTTGTTTTTGGTCATTGAAGTCAATGAGGTCGCGTTCGGGGTCGGAAGCATACATTTGGAAGGCCTCCTGGACCTTGGCGTCGTCGCGCTCGTAAATGAGAGCAGAGAGGATGAGGAGTGTCTGAGCGATCGAGAGGTCAAATGTGCGCAGTTGCATAGCCGGGTGGGCGTCCAGAACGGGCGCAGCGTTGCCAAGGGTGGGGATGGTCACGGTGACAAGGCGTTTGGTCTCGGGGGAGGAAAAGAAATGCGGAGAACCTGTGGTGCGATGTTCATTTATTGTGGACATTAGGGCGGTGCTTTGGAGAGACAGTGAACACAGAAAAACTGAAGATCTGGTCCATCAAAATTACGAAGAGGAATCGTTGTATTTCAACTTACCCCAGTTCACGGGAGTCATGCCTGGGGACGAAAGAGGCCAATAAAACATGAAAGGAAGGTCGAGATCAGTAAATATTATCAAATCAAATCCAACCAAAAATATTCCCGGACTCACTTACCTCCACCAAACTTATCGCTCCAACCGGAGATGAGGGCATTGCCGCCAAACCTGTCCATGAGTAGCCAGAACATCAACTCGAGAATCAGTAGTCCGATGACAAGGCCCGGGTAGACTGTTAGGAGCAGAACGGTGTTAAAGGGCATGGTGAAGATCATGTTCCAGTTGAATAAGAAGGTGAGGAACAAGTTGCGGTAGGTGCGGAGGGCGTAGCGGATGTAGGGGTGGTTGGAGTTACTGTCGCGCTTGGGGACAAGGCCGATGAGGTGTTGGATGGTGGTGCTGCCGTCAGCTTCAGTCGACGTGACCTGAGTGACGTGGCGGCGAGCGAGGCGGGATACGTCGTGAACATGTTGCTGCTTTGCGGAGGACACGCCGTTGGGGCGGCGTTTTTCGGACATGGCGGTTGAAGAGAGAAGGAGAGATGTTCTCGCAAGGAGGATACAAATACGTTGAAAACGTTGAGCACATGAAAGTGGAATTCCCACGAAAGCAGTCACCAGGGTATGGGGCTATGGCAACGGATGATCAGTTGATAAGAATCAAGGTACTACCCGCGCTGATTCATACCGTGGACGGTGGACGAACAGGGCATTTTTGCTAAAATGGAAACCCCGCGCATTATTTACGTCTACAAACTTTATTTACCTTCCATTCCTTCTACTGAGAGTGTGAAATCAATTAAGTCGGTCTTTATGATGCTCCTTCCATCCCTTCTATTGAGAGGGTGAAATTTAATTCGGTCTTTATGATGCTCTTGCCAGCTGACGGTCTTCACGTCAACATATCGTTGATCATGAGGGAGATGTCAATCGCTATGAATTTTAACTAGAAGCGAGGTATCGGAGAAACAGTGACATGCATCAACAAAATGAGTGGACCTCCGTTGTGTGGCGCAGCGAATTCGGATGGTCGCCGAAGCCGAAATTTGGGGTTGTGGCTTCCGCTCATGCATCGTATTGGTTGTCCCGTGAAATTGATCAGTAATTACACGTGTTCACGTAATTACACGTGTTCACAAATCCGAGTAGGCGCGCTACCTATGTCAACGCGGTGTAAAAGTGAATTGTCGAACCCGTTTTTTGTCCTAGAGATATGAAGAAGTCACCATGAAGATTCTCGCCTTATTCGCCCACATCAATACGGAGGTATGGTCGCCTGTTGGGGCCGTGTCTTTGGACGGCGACGATGTTTGCGACGTGATATTTGAAGTTCGCCCGTATTGGATTATGTCAGTAATATTCTGTGGAAATATCATATATATAACGAATTGACGAATTTCTTTTCGGTTATGGTTCCCTCGGAATGGATAGCCGTATCTCGCAAATCATAATAAAGTTGTAAATTTTTCTTTTTGGTACATGCTCGACAAGACACAAGACACGGATTTGACTCTGTTCCGCGGATTGCTGACGGTGAGGTTTCGTGTGTCATCCCTCTCTCCATCACGTGACTCGACCTCGCCTTGCGCGCCCCAACCAAACCAACCTTCCGTGACCCATGACATGCATACATCGATTATCGTATCAACACCTTCTTTGTCGACCGCACTGCCGCTGCCGCCAACATCACTCATGGACGATTCTACGGGAGTTGAGATACCGATGGCAGATATGAGGGGCTGAGCACCAGAAAATTTCGCTGCGTAATAAAGAACGCTGACACGCCAAATGCTGAAATCTAGACAAGGCGGTAAGCTTTTGTCGCAGTCCGTCTCAAATCCTGAGTGATGGTCTTTGCTTGAAGTCCCGATTTTCCAATACAGGTAGAGCTAGGACATCACGACGGTTCTATTGCCGCGAAAACTTGACACGCATTGGGTATACAATTTCCGTAATGTTGAAGACGTTTGTCATTGATCTTTAGCGAAGCCAGAAAAATCTTGCCACAAATCATCAATGGCTCGTAATACAATATAATTCAAAGAGACTGACTATAACTACTTAAATTTTTGATTATAAAGAAAAAAAATCCTAAGAATAACCCATGCTAATTCTTGCTCAAATTATATACTAAACAAATATTATAAAATTAGTCTACTTTTGCGTTCATGTTTGTAATGATAGCAAGCAAGCCGATTTAAAGAAACGTATATATATATAATAAATTATAATATTCTAAATATATTTGAAATTTTTTCTAAATAAGTATAAATAATAATAGACTATCATTATTTTATAAATTATTAAGTAAGCAAAAAAATCAAACTAAAGAAGTAAAACTAGATTTAAATATATATTTAGCTAAATAGTTGAATTATAATTAATATTTTTTTGTATTATATTTATAACTATATTTATTGGTGCTTTTAATCAATTTAAAATTCTGAAAATTCAAATTAACTATCAGTTTAAATGTTCAATTTGATTTATTACTATTTTAATATATTATATTTATAAATATTAATTAGTTTAATATTAATATTTAAAATCTATATTTAATATAGTTAAAATTAAAATAAATAATCTCTATTTTATCTATTTACTAATATAATAAGACTATTTATTTTTATCAAATTAGTCAAAATCAAAAATAAAATATATATTTATTGCTATTTATTATTGATATACCATAATAACAGAATTAAACTTAAGCCTTCAGCTAGTCTTTTTATGTAAAATACTGATTTTTAAAACAGAAATTATCTATCTTGATTTGGATAGCTTACATAACTTTTAAATTCACTCGGCAAATCAATATGCTCGGGCCGTACCTCTTCCGCATTTCTCCCATCGGTACGCGCGTTCCCTGCCGCAGTCTTCTTACGTATTCTCATTAATCAGCCTAAGGCACAGCATGAACGTGTATATATATCACTCGTTTGTTGTGCTAAATGAAAGAGTTCCGGTAAGTCCTGCAGTACCGACATCCTGACCATTTCATATCAACTTTCCGCAGTGTGTGTACCCCGATACGTCCCAGCCTCATTGTATATAGTAAGTATCCTCACGTGAAAGTTAATTAGGATGTTCTTACTATTCTACATGCAGTCTCTCTATTGCAGCTTGCATATTCAGGTAATGAAGAATGAGGTTGAACCTTTACCTTGCAACCAAGCAGTTAAAAGTTTGATTATTTTTGTGAATGCAGTGCAAACCTCTTGTTCACCTCTTCCATTTTTGAAGAGTAAACGATGAATTCCTCACAGTTCTCTGCCAACAACTGGCCTGGACCCTGGAATCCAGTGTCGCTTCCGAACAGAAAATACTATCGGTTGCGCTCCACAAAGCCACGAACCCCATCGTCTGAAGACGCAGAATCTTCCCTATTGGCGATCGGAACTCGTGAAGTAGACGAAATAAAACAAGCGGTAAAGCGAACTATTTTTATGGAGCTTGCGCTTTAGTACCTTGCGGAAGTTTTACTTACTCTTTGTCCGTACGATCAGGATTTCATTGTTGTAGACGATGACATTCAACCAAATGATGGTGCATATGCGTCATTATTGACATACGCAGAACGGAACCATATTGCCATTGTAACAGTCGCCGATATTAAGGTAAATACTTTACTCTTTGCTTTACAGTTGAGATTATCTGTACATTGGTATTTTGACATGTGGCATTCACAACATACAGCATGGCATCGGCATCTTTCCCGCCTATATAGCAGCACTGCCAGAGATGTAAGTTTGATGGCTTTAAGTGTGATTTACATGTTTACGTCAATCATTCATGCACTTGTGCTCGTTGTAGTCGCCGTCAAAAATCAAGCCCAATCAAAAAGCCAGTACAAGAGAATTGGGTTGACGGACAATTTGGTCTTATATTCGGCGAGGAAGTCGTTAAATACTGCAAGAATAACAAGAATTGGGCAGAAGCTATACAGTACGAGATTCTTCTCCGCGATCCCATTGTTCGTGAATTTATCCGACATCCGCGGTGAGTTTTTTGGATCAAATCGCAAGTCGCAACAAACGGTCTTGAAAATCGATTCGAGCACTTACATGCTTTCGCATTGCCCTCTTCTTGACAGCGCCGACTTGGAGGCAATTGTGGTTCCAAAACCACCACGTATTATTGGAACTCGCTGGACTCTTGAAGATGTGCGCACTGACTATGTTGTTGAAGCTTGGACGCCTGTGGGTGACAGAGAGTGGAGATATCAATGGGATATCGTCGAGTTTAACGAAATTTTCATGGGATCCGATGAGTTTACGCCAGAAGAGGCTGTTCGCGCAGCTTTATGGGAATTCTTTATCGAAAATAAGGATGATGTTGAATCTTTGATATGGTGACAGTATATAATCTTCGCTTTCTTCTCTTTCATCTAGTGCCTGTTTTCCATCGATCATCCCATCTCTATCCTCCACAACATATTTACGTATATACATAATATGTTAGATTTAGATAACACACTCCGAATATGCACGACCCCCCGGCTTCGCAAAGATTTGCAACGTATTGACATCACAAAGCTCACGATAGCATTTGAGGGTACCCAAAGAAACAATCTTTTCAAATCTCGGCAATTTTGGGTATTTTGAATATGTAATTTTTTTAACCTCATAAATACCATATAAAATAAATGCCATATAAACATGCCGGTACCTCGTAGTCTATTTCAACGTGCATAAAATGCGCCTAACCAATGGTAAAAAAAGGCATCCCCTGAAAAACTAGTGGATATAGATTTTACATTACGAGCGTCGTGCGTCACGTGTGTCGCTATACTCATAATCCGAAATGGCGACATGAGTCGCCACAAAATCCTGAGAAATTGGTGGATCTATATGGACGTGTTTGCTAAGTAATTCATTAAGTAAAGCGTCCGGGGACCACCGGTGAAGCCTGAAAAGCGACCTGTCGTAAGGGGATTCCTGGAATATCCGATCCCAGCTTGAATGCACCCGTTCGAAATATACGCTGCCTATCCGATATTTCCAAGACTACTGCCTTTTATTTCAAGCATAAGAATCCATTATTTATACAGAATTTCCTTACTAAAAATACTATCCTATATGGGAATCCTGCATAAATCCGTATATACGTTCTTCGGCCCGCCCGAGAGGTATTTCTAGCGGTTTCATCTACGTAGAACCGTTCGCTGTTTTAGATTATCGTTCCACGAAACCTGGATTTGGACGAGTCAATATTGAGGCACGTGCTCTTCCAATATTAAGGTATACATGTGTACACCAAGTATGCCAGTAATGATGTGGCGTGGTTTTATGATGGCGAACCTTTCTTCATTCATTCATTCCCTTGTGTGCCATCAAAGGTTTGTGCCATCAAAGGTTTGTGCCATGCTATTCAATAATGATGGTCTTGCTCCTTTTCGTCCTGAGATACTATAAAAATCCTCTCCCAAATAACTCTTCTTTCTGCCCATCAAGCATACTTCACAGCAGCGTCCATCCATCTCTACATGCCAATTATGTCAACCCTACCTCCATTTAAGCCTCCACCCGAGCCACCTCCACAAGAACCTGAATATACAGAAACAACGGACATTCATCTGAGTCTACTATGAGAAGGACGTAAGCGGGAGGCCTCAACGTCTGCTCCCTAAATCCTGGCTTTCACTGTCTCAACAAGATCTATCGATGTCAAGGATGCGGACTTGCATCGACCGAGATTGTAATGGAGCTCGTGGGATCTTCCTACGGGCATTGCTTGATGGAACCATTGTCATGTTTTAGAGTATGGTAATGCTAGTCGTTTTAAGAGTTGCTTGGAATTAATTACCTAGTGAAATCCATCCACTTTACCGATGGTGACACAAGCTGGAATTCCCAAACGGGCATTTTGAGATTCAAAGCACCTACCGTGAGACGAACTTGTAAACGCATATGTGCCACGTCCGATACAGCAGAGAAGCCAAGAATCCGCAATTCAATAGTGTGATCTCTTTGGACCAGCGAACCAATTTGAAAGAAGAGCAAACATCTCGACGGCACAATGTGAAAGACAGCGACCGTCTGGTCTGCACGCATGTAACACAGCGACCGCCTAGTCCACGCGCATGTACCACACAGCGACCGTCTAGTCCGCACGCATGTGAAAAGCTCGTCACTCGTGTCGTTTGGTGGTCTTACGAATCAATGAAGGCAACCCGACAGATTCCAGATTGGTGGAAGTTCTCGACCATTTTGCTAGAGTTTTGGTTCGACCTGCTCAGTCGCCTTTCGATGCAACATGCACTGTGTAGTCCGTCAGTTAAGGAGAGGTTTCTTGTTTCTCTCTCTCTCTCTCTCTCTCTGGATCACCTTTTTTACATTATGCCGTCGTTACAATAGCACGGAAAGCCTCTCCCCTATTACCATTTTCACGATTGTTGCGGTTCTTGCGGTCCGCATATTTGAGTTTCAAATTCATTCGCCAACGGATCTGTTCTCCTGTCGGCAACAACTTGGAAACGGTATATATATATATATATAATACGCATGCACGATATTGAATAGAATAACGAGCTTGAATATTTATTGTATAGCTCAAAAACTTCACTAAATAATTCTCATCCGTACATGATGAAACATTATCTCCAACGCACCTGGCCCCTTGTCCCTAAGTTCTATTGCAAAGCCCACTCTCTATCGAACACATCATCATTATGCCGGTTCCTGGGCCCCACGTTCCGTCCGGGTTGTATCCCTGGCGGCACAGTTTGATCGCCCCCGGCGACATGGAGCGGCGCCATGATAGCCATTGGAGCAGAGATCGATAGTTATGGGATAGTCGTATGTGAAGTGATATTGGGATGGAGCGGAAAGCGTTTACTGGAAGGAAGATTGGTTGATAATACGAATAGTACCTCTTCAAGTTCACTCACGATAAATCCTTGCCCTTTCCCGATCTTTTCCACCCGAACAGACCTCCCCTCACCGTGTTCACCGCCGTGCCGAGCCCACCCAGGTGCAAGATACAAGACACAGTGAAGCAGGAAGGCGTTGACTCTTGTATATCGGAGGCTTAGCCGCGGAAACAGTGGATCGGGATTGTTTAGGGAGAGGTTGGCATAGCGACAAACTTTCGCAAAGTTTTTGTCGATCTTTATTTATTTTTGAGCATGTCGTGGGGTCAACAGCTCAACAGGATGAGTCACGTGAGTAAAGAAGAAGGTTTTCGAAAAGAGCTGAGTAGCAAACCGTCTTACAGCCTCCGCTATAAAATCATGAGAAATGCAGCTTGGCTACTGCAAACTTGCGTTGGGGATTGGTTCTGAATGCATAGATATCCCAATGTTCGCAAATCAATTTTCGGTCGCAAATGAAAATAGACATTTAGGGGGCTTTTGCGGTCTGTCCCCCTATCCAATACATGACAGTAATCACTAAAGCAAGCCCACGAGTGTTGACACCAAAACGAGCCACGCAAAACAAATCAAGAATGGGAACATACATGCAGAACGTGACAGCCTAAACAGATTCACGACATGAATGTATTCCACTTATCAGGAGCTTGTTGCACGTGTATACTTACTTAGAGGGGTGGAAAGCCTTTGCACGGGTAGCCCAGACGGACCGGCAGTCCTTGCACGATGGCTGTGCTCCCGGATCGCGTCTTGCCACTCCGACACTGCGTGACGTCAGGTTTCGCCAAACGCAACAATGACGGAACAAGATCGGAGCGGACAAATGTGGATATGGGCATGCCCACTATTAACGATGGTCGATCTCGATACAAAAGATGCTTCTATTTTTTTTATGTGTCTGAGTCGTGTGGATGTGATTGGTCTTATTTGGGCTAAAGTAAACCCCGAAATCTTAAAGACAATATGATAGGATTTTCAACATCTTACCAACTCTGCTTCATGCACCTGGTCACTGATGTATTAGCGTGATGGACCCGCATTTTTGACAGCCAGCCAATGTCCCACGCATGACCACAAATTACATAATTGGGGTCCTTCATACACATCCACACAGGCCGAAGTGCCAAACGCTTGGAACGAAAATTTTTGTGCCACTTAATCCTGTGGCTATGTGGGGCCCCGATTTGTCTTGATGTTCCATAGGTGGATTTTACGGGAGCCCTCAATCGGGGGTGCAACGTTGCGGAGTCCAGGTTCCGTGAGGGTTAGGTGAGGGTTAGGAGTGCGACGATGTTAGATTTACACTCCCTCATCGCTGTGTTGCTATGGGACAGGACCGCGTGTTTCCTTTACACTCCGCGGGCAACAAGCGATCCAATATACGTGAAAAGGGGCAGAATCAATCTCCTAAACCCTTCAAGCACATCCCGGAGCTTAGACGGGTGTGTGGTTACACGGGGTTTGGCACGACGAAACTCAACAAACGCCGGGCGTAAAATTCTGTCCGTGCGACGGAACCAGGAATATTGTCCGGTGACCCAAAGTGGGCGACGCCCAATCACCGCGAGTAACTGGGGATGGTGAAAAAATGCGCCGATCGAACCGAGTCGAATATAAACCGTGATGAAATCGGGCCAGGTAACCCAGATCTCCCATCCATCCTTCCATCTATCCATCTCGAAAGTCCTACCGAAATCCTTCGTAATTACAAACATGAAGTTCGTTATCCTCGCCCTTGTTGCTTTCGTCGCTTCTGTCAGCGCCCAGACGACGACTCCTCTTTGCTACATCACCGCGCCATTGCAGGGCACCGTATGGACCGTCGGCCAGCCGGCCACTATTGCCTGGTAAGCCCCTTTACGGATTGATTTTGAACATGTTGTGATTCATATCATGTATGCTAATTTCGTTTTCATGAAAAATAAAAAAGGAATACCCCGAGCAGCGCGACGTTCACCCAGATCTTCCTTATGTATGGTCCTTCCACCACCCTGCAACCGGTTCAGCAGCTCGCCATGAACGTCCCCACTGTGAGTACATTCTTTTTCTGGCAACCGTGTGATGGAAACAGTGATGCAAGGTCCACATCTTGATTGCTAATCTAGTGGGAATTTATGACATTTCAAATAGGCCCCCATGACCTACACCTTCGTCGTCCCCGCGACCCTCGCACCTCGTAACGACTACGCCATAGTGATCGGCACGCAGCCTACCGTCGCCTACTCTCCCCAATTCTCCATCCAAGCCAGTAAGTACCCCTCTTATTCTCCATTCCCATCTCCCTCTCGATCCAAACCCACCAACACGCCCCCCCCCTTTGGCACCTCAGGCACTGGTCCCGTCGCCAGCGGCAACGCCACAACGCCCATCGCCGCGGCGAGCGGCACCACGGTCGTCATGCCCTCAACTCCTGCCAGCACGGACACCCCGGCAGCATCCGGCACCGGCTCCCTCGCTTCCGCTTCCGCAAATCCCGTAAGCTCGTCGCCCGCAGGCTCGTCGCCCTCTGCTGCTCAGACCAAGACCTCCGCTGGCGCCAGTAACTCGGTGCAGATGGGCGTCGTGGCGGCCGCTGGTGTGGTTGTGTTGGTCGCAATGATGCTGTAAAGTTTATGATGGATCATTATTGTTTTTGATTTTTTCCTTTTTGTATTTTGGTTTGGTTTGTTTTTGCGCATTAGGAGGTTTGTCTTATGCGATATCCTTCTGCTAATGAAAAGTTGCCATATCGTCCGAATAAATGTCTAATATGTATACCCGCCATGTGCGTTTGGCATCATTCAACATTAAAAGTCTGCAATACAACAATGGGTGTTTCACAGCCTCCCGTTGTGGTTTCGTTCTGAACTTTACGATTTGGTTGGCGCAAAGGCAGCCCCGCAAAGGCAAAGATCATCGCCACTGACGTCAGGTGCCTGAGGATTCCTGTTAGGCACGTGATCGATTATTACGAACGCTCGTTAGCAACATGTAAAAATCATCCGTCGTTCGAAGAATGAATAAAGCTTAGTGAGTTTCCAGCTCAAGTTTAACGAACATCGCCATCCTTCTACTGTGGTGTGTGTGTGTGTGTGTGTGTTCATTGCACGCGCTATAACGTTTCACACATCCCGAAACCACACTCTGGAATGGTGGGTAGGGATGTAAATCGGCGTAGAGATAACAAAAACGTGTGGGGAACGCTCGCGCCTTGGCTTTACGATGATTTCCCTCTTCCGAGAGTGGAGTTGCATGGAATCATGGCAATATAATCCACAGTCGAGGTATCCTGCCGAAAATATGCGCAAGGTCGACGTCTGCCTTTACCTCCAGGAACAGAGGACGAGGGCAAAGCAACGCAGGCCTCCGTATTCGTACTTTCACCAGTCTGACCTTCCAACCTCCAAACCTGTAGAAACTATGAAAATCGGTATCATCGCATTTAAAGTTCATTGGCTATCGAAACTCAAATGTGCAGAGCGTGGCGTGATATAGGCCAACCAAAAGTAGAAAGAAAATGTTGCCCAAGGGCGCATTGCATCATGCGACATTAAACACAGCAACAAACTACGAACAGCCGATGATCACGCCACGCCACAACGATAAACCTACGTTTTAGCATCGCATGACAATTTCTTGGGCCATACTGGCCAGCTGAGTGGCTGGCTTTCGTGGTCTCGCCCGATTATTACCTTGATTTGACTATTGTCATACCGGCCTTATCTTCCGGTCCATAAGTACAAAAGCGACCCGTCCGCGCTCTTCCACATCCCAACATATGACCGCCGAACGTCTGGACTTGCCCCTTTTCGAGGCCCTCAAACTAATCGCAGACATCCCCCTTGCCGACACGCCCGCGCTTGTGAACAACGACCACGAGCACATAGCGCACCACCACGGGCACCATGTGACGGTGGTATCGCTGGCGCCCAAGATCCCCTCGGCCAAGACCGACTCGTCCGTATTCGACCCGGCACAACCATCGAGAAACGCTGACACGTCGCCACACCATGAGGAGCACGGGTTCGTTGGTCTTGTGCCCGAATTCTGTATTGCCACCGAACAGGGGTTCGTGCAACTGCACGGAGAGTCCGATTTGGGGTGCCTCGGCTTTGCGCAAGACACGCCGTTGCCGGAAGATTTCGAGGATGCATCTAGCGATGCTCAGGGTGGAATCAAGGTACCTACATGTTTCGCCTTTTGGTAAAATGCGGGGTTCGTGACTTCCCTACAACATTCCTCAAATAGTTTTTTTTTTTCTTTTTTTTTTTCTTTTTTTTTTTTT
>RBNI01003841.1:0-15096 GCA_003990745.1 Jimgerdemannia flammicorona
GGGGGGGGGGAGGAAGAGGAGGCGTTCCAGACAGAAAATCAGAAAATTGCAAGACTCACGTATTAACACAGATAAATCACATGCGCCACAGAACCCAGCTTTCACCCAGACAACTACTCCAATCTCCTACCCACTAACCATCCTCCAACGGCTCCTCTACCCACCCAACTCAGTCACGCACGGCGCGACTCCCTCTCCCACACAAATTACACCCTACGCACACGTAAAACAACGTATTGGTGTACTCAACCTCCGCCTGATCCCTCCCTCACACATTCATCACCCGCGCGACCTGTTCTACCTAGTTGCCAATCACTCTTTCCTCCGTGTCCTCCTCTGCTTCTGTCTCTTGATTCTTCTGGGTTTTGTCGAGCTCACGCTTGAACAAATCTCCGATCTCCGCTACGCAAGTTACGGGCGTGACACAACGCACCTGCGTGACTTGTTCTTCGACTGGTTGCCGTACATTCCGAACACGGCGTATGTCGGATACCTGCTGATGGCGACGTTACTGTACACAGCGGTAATGTTCGTGCTGTTCAGTCCTGACTGGGAGGTGCGGTTCATTACGTTCAGGAGGTGGTGCTTCCTGATGGGGTGGCTTTATCTGTTTAGAGGCGTGTGTTTGGTGGTTACAACGTTGCCAAGCCCATTACCGCAAGGGTGTACGCCTAACAGGGTCGTGTTGGACGGGTCCGTTGGAGAAAGGCTCATGTATATGCTATTGGAGGTGTTGGGGGTAGGTTTCTTTTTTTTATTTTTATTATGAGAGGTGTCTTTTCTGTTCTAAGAGGAAAGATTCTTGAGTGTTTTTCGTCGTTTCGGAACCTTCCGCGAGGACATCATCTCACCACCCCACCGCCCCAACAACCCCCAGGTAAACAATAACTGCACAAAAAACATTTTCTCGGGCCACACCTGCGTCCTCATGTCATGCGTAATGACCTGGCGTCTCCACTCCCGCCTCCGCCTAATCTATTCCTGGATAGCCTATGCTCTCGCCGCAGCAGGGATGCTCCTAATCATCTTTACGCGTTTCCACTATACACTTGACGTCCTCCTTGCAATATTTATTACCAATGTCTCGTGGCGCATCTACGTTTCTAGCGTAGATAACGCAATCGAGCGACACTGCTTTGGCGTGCGACGCGCGCGTGAGCGGTTCGATGGTGTGGCGGGACGCAGGGCGTATCAATTTCTGGCGTGGCAGCCGAGGGAGATCGGCGCGCGGTGGGTCGGGTGGCTAATCGTGATTGTGGACGGGGTCGATTTAAGGTTGAGAGCGTTGGGGGTTTGGGGGAAGGAGGAGAGCGGGGGGATGGTCGATTTGGCGCTGTTCAGGAGGGGTTTGGAGAATGAGGGCGGGAGGATGCATGTGGCGGAGGAGGCGGAGAGGGTGTAGGGAGACGAACAGGAAACTTTTCGGAGGGTGGGCACAAACCTGTTAGAGGGAAAATAGAATCTAGTTACACTGAGGATAATAATAATCTTTACCAAAATAAACCGACAGCCACGAATGTTAATATTCGGCAAACACCTCCTTTAACGGACGTATCGCCATCCTTATCAGGTAACACGGGCTTAGTATAAAATTTTCAGGTTAGTCCCGCCCATCGTTACACGACTGAGGCGGACTAGCATGGTAAGGTCGGAAATCGTGCACTTAAATCCCCTCGCGGCCTCCCTCTCTGTGGAGAGTTCCGCATCCCATGTTCCACACTGTCGCGGCACCTACCACTCCCAGTGCTGTTCACTATACCCCCATTACCATGGCTACTCCCCCTCCACCTCCGGAACCGCGCGCCGCCATCTTCCTCCGCGTATCCAGGTCGCGGCTCATAGAATCTCGCTGGACCATTGCACTCCCGCTCCTCGCACTCCTTTACTGGCTCGTGACGTGCGGGCTAGAAGTGGCCATCTACTGCGACAACGTGTTAGAGTTCGAGGCCATCCGCATCATGGACAACGATACTTTCGGGGAAGCATCGTGGCTCGCGACCATCAACGCCTCGCGCACAATCCGCGCCGGCGACGACCCACTAGCCCGAGCCGGGTTGAACTTCCAGACGCGGGCGCTGCAGACCATCTTCTTCATCATCTTCGTTTTCATGATGTTCATCTTCGCCGTCGACGCCATCCTGCGTCAAAACTCCATCCAGCTTTTTGCCTACCTCGCCGTGCAGGTACTCTGTCTGGCGTTCACGTCGTCGCAGATATACGACGCGGTGCTGTGGTACCGGAACTTGGACTACTTCCGCGAGGCGTACGGGATTGATTTGCCCATATACCGTCTCGTGTACCAGCGAAACTACGCGACGGCGGAGTTGGCCTTCGGGTTGGTCTTCGCGGGCGCGTCGGCGTTCGTCGTGTGGAGGCTGTACCAGCAGTTCGGGTGGAACATCTACCGTCGCATCGGAGCCGACCTGACAATACAGACAATGTACCGACAGTACCAGCTCTTCCTCGTATTTCTGAAACTGTCGCCCTTGTTCCAAATATGCTTTGAGGCGGTATTCTTGGGCATTCTCGTGCAGTCGAATTTCATGGGCATCAACTTGGGTAAATCCATATTCCACATAGTGATCACGGCATTGAACCTGCTGGCGTTCGCAACGATTGGGACCGCGGCGCGGCGGGAGATGCGGTGGCCGCTCATTGCTTACATTGTTTTGAATGTCGGGATTGCGGTCAACTTTGGGTTGATTTTCAGCGTCTTCAATACGTCCACAAACTGGGGGATCCTGATGGCCTGCGGCATTATCGACTCGTTCCTCAACATTGGGTACACCGTCGTGGTGATGCGCAACTTTGGCAAAGGGTTGAAGGACAATATCCGAATCCTGGGAGAGGACAAGCCCGGGAACGAGGATATGGATTTCGCCGGGTGGGCGATCGACGACGGATTCTCTGACCCAGAGCACCGTGACGGGGCGAGACCTGAGGGCACCAATAACGAAGAATGGGACATTGAGAGGCACGGATCGTCGTCGGTTCCGCTGCAGCATGTGGGTGGAAATATTGAGCAGCGCGGAGGGCCGCCTGTTCCGCCACCGCATCTGGTGCCCATTGCGGGCATTGCGGACGGGTCTGAGAAGCACGAGGTGCCAGAAGAGGGATGGGACGGGATTGATCTTGGAGAGCGATGAACGTTGCGGGTGCAATTGCTGTGCGCGTGGTGATGAGGGAGGATGGTGCGGGCTGTGTAGATGCTGAAGGAAAGAGAGCTTTGCTTTCCGAATTGTAAATTCTTGATTAATTAGATTCAGTCACTACTTTCATTGCACTTTATAATTTTTTTTCTTTTCTTTTTTGTATGTTTTAATTGTGCCTTTGCATTTTCGAGTGCATGGCTCATAGACACCACCGACGCAATACACTGTACTGTGCACGTCACCGATTCTTTTTCGACAGAGATTTCATTATGTACAATCACACAAACAAGGTTTTTTTTTGCCATACGCCTCCCTCCAATAACATGCAAACTTGGATCTTGTGGCGTTTTTTGGTGAATGCAAACCTTAAATTCGAACCCCGCCAGGAAGTTTGTTGAGTCAGAGACGACCAGCAAACTAACTAATCACGTTTTGACCACCCAGCCCCAAGCATTTTCATGTTCAATATTATGCGAGACTTGGATAATTTTAAAAATGTCATAGACGAAGGCACGTGGGACCAGAGCGGTCTTAGCTAGAAACCATGCCAGACACCTTTTCAGACACATTCCTTGTAATTACGTATTAACTGCATGGAAATTCCCACGAAATGACTAAATTTTACACCCGCGGTCCATAGAGTATATATATACAAAACTCCGTTGCGAATCACGTGAGAGAGAGAGAGAAAATCGCGGAAAAGAAAAATTTCCGAGCAACCAGATTCGAACTAGTGACCTAAAGATGACAGTTTAACACTACAGTCTTCCGCTCTACCAACTGAGCTATGCTCGGATTTGATTTTTTAGCGATTTGATACAAATTTATATGAGCAAATTGTATACAGTATACATCGATTTCTGTCATTTATAGCCGCTAAAACTAAGTAATAATAGTAATAACATTAAAATTGTAGCTCTAAATGAGCTAATTTGGTCTGGTTCAGTCTAGTTTAATCACAATTTATTTATTTTTTTAATCTATTACAATCAATTTTACCTGATATCAGCGGGCAATCCCGTGGCGACGAGCCCCGAACTTAAGGTTAGCAAGAATGACCTGTCTCGTGAGCAATAAATAAACCAAAATGGCGATCGCTTTAAATCGGCGTGTTAGCGAGCACCGTTACTTATTCCGAACGGTGATATATTGCGTCTGGCCACTAACCAAGCATTTACTCTCTTCCCTATGATGTTTTAATGGCACGTACACGAAATTTTTGTGGAGTTTAGCCGAAACCGACTGGGGAATGGAGGAAATGCTTTGTATTGGATATTAACTTTTTTTTTTTTTTAAAAAAAAAAAAATCTGGACATCCGAAAAATAAAAGCACAATTTACAGTTCTCATCCTCGGTACATTTGTCACTCTCCTCTCCCTTTGCCAATCATTATTTCTGCTACTGGGTAAGTTAAGTATAATTAATAGGAGGATTATCGGCTGGTTTAAGAGACAGGTTGCATCAACATGTCTGCCGTTATGCATTGTTTATAAACTCAATATGCCACAGTGCCAAGCTGCCGCGCCCCAACAAAGATGTCGTCTGGCTCAAACTCAAAATTTTATTGGGCGTATTCGCGTAGCAGATGCGCGAAGGTCAATTCTCGCAGAGGAGACCGGCCTATCAGGCGTATATACATGGAGGGAATACTTCGAACGTAGCGTGTAAGCGATGAGACTGGGTGAAGAGAGAGGAGGAGTTCAACTATCGTGTGAATGCATCATAAAAATTTCTTGGACACTCGAGGTGCATCACCAGCTGTCACCTAGAGTGTCAGTCGGGATGCACGATGGTCCCGATGCAGATGTTCCGATGCAGATGTTCATAGATGGGTGGGTGTAAATGCTAATATTTTCGATGCACGTGTCTCCAAATTCAGCTCGCCTATGGATCTTAATTATCTTTTTATTATTATAAAATAACGACATATTTACTACCAAAGCTAATTTACTTATAATGAGTTGGAGGATGGATGATGGATGGCGGGCAATGGACGACGGATGGCAACCGACTAAACACAGAACGGCGATAACGATCTCTAATGCATCGTGACAAAGCGGATTATTCTCCGTCCAGTAAAGAAACCACTAAAACAAATCACACATTGCGGCATCAAAGAGATGGATTTTTGCACGAGATCGATTTTCGGCATCCTTAATTCTGAATTTATGTTAATACTGACCCTGATGTAAATGGCTTAGATGTCATGGATGTAGATGGGAGATGTCCTTGATGCAGATGCAGAGTGAGATGTCGTAGATGTGGATGTCAGATGGTCCCAGATGTCTCGGACGCAGATTGCGCCAGGTGGGATGTCCAAAAAATAATAATAATAATAATAATGTTGTGGGGGCTACTTGAAGCACCCTCTCCTGTGACTCAGACCTCGTATAAGCGAAGCATAGGCGGGCACCAGTGAGAAATGCAACCAGGGAGTGGAACGTATACTGAAGTGTAAAGCGTATTCCGAATTACGGTGAAACATACGACGTAGAGGGGAGGTTTGTGTTTATCAGACATCGGCATTAAAAACGTGATTCCGCACGGAATCTCTCATAAAGCCTATGGCGATGGTCTTTTATTGAGCCGCAAGCCTGGGCCTTAAATACCATTCTGTCCTCAACTGCCCTAATCCGTACACATAGACCTACATCCCGCGTCGACTACACAAGCACTTCGTTTGGTATTGTACACTACCTACATAAAGTCTCCACAAAATCAAACGGAAGTTTCCGAATAATTTGCATGTAGCTGGAATTCTTAAGACCTCAACGTGTCTTTCACACCGTCACCATCACAATGAACAATAAGATCAGAAGAAGAAAAATATGTTATATAGTGTACTTGTGTTGTAAAACTACAAGTTAATATACAGTGCCCCAGCTGGCGGCTTTGGAAGTGTTGGAATTAAGCTTATTAAGCCACTTTATGAAGTCGGTCTGGGGCGATTCAATATGATTCCAGAAACTGTAATAGTCGAGCTCAATCATACCCAGATTGATGTTGTTGGTGCAGCAGCCCGGGATCTTGTCGATCTGGAAAACGTTTCCGCGAACCGTTAGCAAAAATGTCGAAGCTGACGGAAGGTGTTGATGCGGCAAGAATACCACGATACAACCATCACAACAGGATACTTACAATTCCGCCAGCACCGTTCATCAGCTGCGCGTAGATCCCGATGCAAACCTCCGCGTTGACGCCGAACGGGATCTGTCCCTGCAGCTTCCAAGGCACGGGTTTCCGGTAGACGATCTGATCTGCCGGGCTGTAATACGTGCACAAATAGGGTGTGGCGTCCGTGGCGCACTGCCATTCTAAGTATTTGAGATGCTCGCTAAGATTACTGCCTCCGTCGTATCTGCACGCGAGGTAGTCTTGCAATACCCAGGGTAAGGTGTGGTGCGTCGCTTGTGGCGCAGGCAGCGAGCCATCCGTCGGATAATAGCTCAGCGCAGGGTTGGCAAAAATGATGCGGTTTGTACCGTTGGCTGTGAGTTCACCAAGGGTCGGGTTCTTGTTGTAGAGTTCGGAAAATTGGATGGCTATGGGACATCTATTAGGTTTAAAGGTGGCGTTTGAGATTAATACGGGAGTTTCTGTTATGTCCGGGATGGGAGAGGGGAAGGTTCTATCTAATACGTACTTTGAATCATCTTTGCAGAAGATAGTGGTAAAACATTCGATCGCCTACACGAAATCCGTATATATGTGTGACTATGAGTCTTGCACAACTGGCCAACAAAAACAATCCAATCAAGCTAGGAATGGCACCTTATTGAGCAGCGACGTGACATCGCCCTGGCGGAACTCGAGAACGATGCGGATCACCTGATTGTTGCCTTTGCTGAGTTCGACCTGCAGGTCCCGAAAGACGATACTGAGGAGTGGTCCGTAGGCCCAAACCGGGTCGGATCCCTGTTGAGACGATAGATTACTTTCAGCACGCAGACATAATAACGGGGTAATCATCCACCATTCGGGTATCGAAGAAAAAGCAACAATGCAAAAAACATACATGGCAAACGACGGGATCTTCATCGGTATACGCTGGAACGGGGCTCGCGAATCTCTTCTGGTATAGGTTGAAGAAAAGTACGTTCTTCTTCGCGTGGGCGGCGTCGCACATCTCGAAGTGGAACGCGCGGACGCCGTCGCGGAACTGCTGGGCGACGGATTTATCCTGGCACTCGGTAGTACATGAGAGCGGCCGCAGAATCGAGATACCCGCCAGGGCTGGATTTGGAGATAAGATATAGGTAGCGGAGTTGTGCGTGCCCGGGAAGACGTAACCTTGCATCAAGTGCAGGCCACAGTTGTCGGGCGAGCCATTGCAGGAGGGTGTAGCGTCGACACGCTTAACAACAGGCTTCTGTTGGTTGTGATTGGAACGATGAGGGAACGGATTTGGAGGAGGTTGCGTTGATTAGGGAAGGCGAAGGGTGGATTGGTCAATACTTACAGGCTTGGGACTGGCTTCGACGAGAGACAGACCCGCTACAACGAGAAGTGAAATTAGCGCAGAAAACCGCATTGTTGAAAGCGAGGGGATTCTGAGTCGCGTTGGTTAAACCGAGACAATAAGTATCGGGCGGTCACATGTTCCATCGTAATTTGACAGGCCCTCTTTTTGAGGCGAGGCTCGGCGGCAGCGGCCTTTTTGGGGCGAGGCTCGGAGGGTGCGGCCTTTTGGGGTGTAGCACGACCGGAGGTGTCCGACCCAGGGCGATCACGATAGCGAAATTGGTAGTAACCAAGGTTACTCCTGGTCCATCATTCCCAAAGAAATATTGTCAAAAAGATGTCCCTCGGCCAACAAGCGAACGGACACCGAACCGGTAGGTTGCGGGTATAGTACCCAGGTGGAAAAGTGAATCGACTAGGCAAGCTTAATGTCGACGACCGTTTTGAGCCGGGCAATGACAAGTGATCATGAACATTTCGTTTTTCAATTTGATTCGTTAAGAAATGAGATCCCTTTTATGCATATCGCATGGTCCCTATAAAGGGTGACCTTGTGTTCAGATCGTTTCTGGCACAGACCTTTCTGACATCCACGCAAAAACACATCTTTGCATACGTCCTACATATTTCATGAAGCCCGATCGTATGTTTCAGTCCGATCACTATTGATTAAGTTCAAAAATTGACGTTACGCGTTTCATGACGAGCGAAAAGGGGACATCACCATAAGTTGGAGGCTGCCCGGCACAGTTTTCAGCTCTAGGATAATTAAAAATATAAATGGCAAACTTATTTATATATTCAAATATTTAATAAATAGATTAAAATTTAGAATCACTACAAAATTTAATTATTATTATTATTATTATTATTATTATTATTTTTATAGTCACTCAGACTTCCCTTTATTACCTCAATCTATAAATAATAATACAATTTCACCCCCAACCCCTCAACTGATCCCCCTTAGATCCCCTTCTCCACCCTCCATCCCTTTCCATTAGAGGATAACCCAGCCACCCACCACCCAAACCCTCCCTCCACTTTTCTGGCAAATACAATTCACCAAACTCCATCAGCCCCCCCCACCTGGTCTCCACCCTCTCCACCAGCTATTCAAAATATCAAGTATTAACCATTCTCATCATGCCATCTTAGCCCCAACCTCAACCTGCTGGCCCTCTTTGAATATATATAACCAATGCCTGACCAGCCCAACCCAAATTGCCAGAACCTATCTCAAGATCAATCATTCATCCCCAACCCTACCCACTAACCTTCAGTGGAGGTCCCCCCATCTCCTCTCTTCCCCCTCCACCAGGGCCTGCAGTCTTAACTAGTTCACAATGCAGTGCCAAAACTCCCCCAGAACTTTACACTTACCAAGCCAATATTCAGGCATTTGTACCACTCCCCTCTCTTGACCAATATCTATACATTCCTCACACTCAAATGTACCATCTGCCACCAAGTACCTAGACTGATAGTTCAGTATCACATTTTGCCTTAGAAACCTCCACCATACTACCCAGAACTTGGAGGAAAGCCACTGTATTACCTGCTTACTCTAAGACCAAAGACCATTCTAGTCCTACTCCTTGCCAATCCCTACCCTCTGTCATACTTCAGGCCACAGATCTCTCTCTAGACCCTGCATACAATCCATTTCATCACCAAGCTGGAAATCCTCTACTAATATACCACCCAGTAGTAGCCTGTCCCATCTTCACATCTGTAGTCTCTAGTTCTCTTTCCTCTCATCACCCTGCTACTGAAGTCCAATTCTTCTTACACTATCCACCACTCTCTACCAAAAGTTCTTATATTGTATCCTCTTGCTTCCATCCAGGGCCACTATTGCAAGCAGATTGCCAGTTGCTCCACAAGGGGAATACTGAACTTCCCACACCCTCTGCATAAGTGGTATCTACTCTCAGTCCCTCAACTCACTTGCTCTCTTCAACTACCATATTCTTAGACAATGAAGATATTTGATAAAGTCCACCAAGCCTAGCCTACCTCTGTCAATAGGTAGGGTCAGAACCTCTCATCCTATCTGACTATGCCACCCAGCCTAGATTCACAATCTTGCTATCTTCAGAAGTTGCCTGATCACCCATACTGGAAAGTTCAGATAATATCCCACATACTACAGCTTGGGCAGCCAATACATATTCAGTACCATCACTCTTCCTGCCAAGGATATATACCAACCACCCCACATTTTCCCATACTAGAAGCTGCTGTTTCCACTATACATAGGGCAGAAGAGACCCATATACTGAAAAGTAGATCTCCAAGTAATAGACTAGTTCTCCTACTAGTACTACTATTCCAATCATATCACTGCCAACTATTCTGCCACCTAGTACCAGAGTCTCACATTTGTGCCAGTTGAGTTTAGCACCTGAGCCCCTCTCATACTATTCTACAGACCTTTTTAATTCCTCCACATCCTCCAATAAACTCAGTCCAACCACTATATTATCTACAAAAGCCCTCACTTTTCAATTAATTTCCAAAATGTCCAAATTTCCAATTTGATGCCTAATTCTATCTAATAAAGGCTCCAAGGAAAGGGCATATAAGATGGGTGACAAAGAATCTCCTTGCAGTACCCTACAGCCAAGTGGGAAAGTCATACCCCTGTACCCATTTACTATCAATACTGCTTGACTGTTTTCTAATAGACTTATTAATGACCTTCAGAACCCTGAGAGAACTCTCACCTATTTCAGTACTCCCTCCAGCCAAACCTTCCTCACTCTGTCATATATCTTCTCCTGATCCAGAAACACTAACTGACCATTAACCCCAGCTGCCTGAGCCCCTTCAATCACCTCATAGACCCAGGCAGTTCCATCTTAGATCAACTAACCACCAACAAACCCCCTCTGCTCCACTCCTAGTACTTGCTGAGCAATTCTCTGCAGTCTAGTCATCAAGATCTTTGTCACCAGCTTGTGGTCCATGTCAAGGAGTATGATTGGTCACCAGTTCTTCTAATCTTCTCTTCTCTCCTTATTCTTATAGAGCAAAGAGACCAGCCCTAAGCACTAATCCCCAATCTAAGATCTAGATCAAAAGACCTCATCACTCATTATCATCATCTCCTCCAATACTACCTCTATCTCTGCCATCTTTTTCCAAAAATTCCAGAGAAGTCCATCCTCTCCTAGAGCTGTCCCCTTGCTCATTGAAGCCAAGATCTTATATACTTCCTCTCCCCACACTGGATCTCCCAGTATCTCCAGACCCAGAGCTAGGTCTAGATACCAATCCTCCAACTACTGTTCAATATTCAGAGCATCCTCACCCTCTTTTTTCTCACTCTATAAATTCCCCCAGTGAGTTCTCAGCAATCCCAGAATCTTAGGAGTCCCTGCCACCATCTCTCTATCCTCATCCAAAATCCCCTCCTACTACTGTCTGATTCTCTGAGTCTGAAGCAACTATGAAAGAAATCTAGTAGACCTCTCTCCCTCCTCCAACCCCTGCCACCACAACCTCACCACCATCCCCTTCAACTGAGTCTCTTTCTCCATTTGTAGCACTTTCTTTAACTCAATAACTTCCTTTTGTATCTGCAGAATTCACCAATCAGCCACTCCTCAATTCTCTAGTGACCCTGTCCATCTCCTCAGAAGTATCACCAATCTCTGTGAAGCCCATTGTACTCACTGCTGCTACTGAGCACTCTTTTCTTTCCCTGCTTCCCTTCAGTACCTCTGAGCACTTGATTTTAGCTACTGCCAATGATTCCCAATTACCAATCTCTACTCCCACCACCTCTCAATCTTTGCAACAACTTCTACCTCTCAGTCTATCTATAAGAAACCATCCTCTAGTAAAGAAGAATTCAGCCACCAATATCCTGACCCATCCTTATATCCTCCAAATCTCCTCCTCTCTACCAGACCTCAGTAATTTGACCATGGACACCAAATCACCTCCAGTATGTCCCAGACATCTACTTCCCAGTACTCTGCCATTAACACCTAGTTGATCCTAGAGTCTAGCCCTGTCACCCAATGAGTATAAATTTGGTGATCTACCCAAAACTATTGCCCCAAGTCAACTAAGGAGCTCAACCTCTCAATCTCCATCCAATTGTCCAACTCACTACTTTTGCCTTTCACTTCTCTCTCACTATCAGTTCTGTCCAACCCATTATTATATGCTATGTTGAAATTACCCTCCAAGCAATCAATCTCTGCCTCATCCATAACACTGGCCTCCCTTAGGTTTCTGATCCAATCTATATGTTCTCCCCTCTCAGCTAGGTAATAATATAACTCAACAGTCAAAGGGTTCCACTCAGGCCTCTTTTATACTTCCTACACCAATCTACTCCCCCAATGTCTAATGTCTCCAATGTCCCCCATCCTCTTTCTAACCAGAATACCCATCCACCCAGTCCATACCACTGCTCCACCCCATTCTCTAGTTCAGTCCTGTAAGTCTATATCTACCTCATACTGTATATTCTGTAATAAGAAAAGATCTGCCTCTAGTCTCCTCAACTAGCCAAAGATATTCCTATACTATGCTACTCCTCTTAACCCATTTACATTCAAAGAAATGATTCTAGTTATACTATTCATATTGAATAATGTTTGATAGTGAGAGTCCAGTCTAGTATTCTATACTCATCCCATCACTAGCTAGATCCATATACTACTCTACCTCTAACTCATCCACTACTATGGCCTGAGCATCTAGTGCCTCTAAGATTTCCTGATACTCCACCCCATCCACAACCTCTATTTCCATCCAATAGTCCATGCATACTACTCTCTACTTCTCCAACTCCTTTCTTGAACCTCACAAATATACTGTTTAGTCATTTGCAATCTCTTGAAAGGCCTCCTCCCTCTAATCATCAACTTGATATTCCTCTGACTCCAAGAGCACTGCTAGGATCTCATTTCTAATCTTTCTCAGCACCTCCTCCCTATGAAGAATTTCCTCTAAATATCTATTACTTAGTACTCAGAAGTCCTCTCCCCTCAGCTCCTCAGCCACCACTCCCTCCAGAGTCTTCCACAGCTACTTCTCCTCATCCACTGCCTCAGCAATACCCTGGGCAACTCCCTCAATCCCCACCATCAGGTCCACTAAAGCACTCCTCCTCCCTGACTCATCCCACTTCTCTTCTAGTATATTCAGTAGTTCCTCCTCCCCCTCTGCCCTGCCCAGGACACTATACTGAGGGCATACTTCCTCTCTCATTTCTGCATCCTCTGCTATGCTGCTCAGTTCCTCCTCATTTGATCTACTCTAGGCTGTATTCTGATCTATTCTATACTCTCTAGCCCAGGCACTCTCTCTCAGTCCAGCACTACTTTCTTCCACTCTACTATTCATCCCACTCTCTCCCAGCTTCTCCAACAACTCCTTCTAGATTCATCTTCTCTACTAAAAGACTTTCAGTTTAAAATACTTTGAACTAGTTGTATATTTAAATGACTATTTTGTTCATTATAATAATTAAAATTAAAATAATATAAAAAATTTATTATCCAGTTAGCTACAGAGCTATTAAATAATTAACTGATTTTAAAAGTAATAATTAAGGCTAAATTCTTAGCAGTAAAAATTTTTATATAAGACAATATTTATATAATTTTTGTGAAGTTGGCCATTAACAATTTAATGGAAACTTGATTTCTTAAGTGACTATATTTCTGAACCATATTTTGATTCAATCAAATCTGCCGTATTGGAAAACCGTACTATAGTTTCAAATTTCCAGAACGATTTTCTCCGTCTTCGCATAATATAAAAGATCTCCAGTGAGGCCTTTTAACTGTTCATTACGAAGCCATTTTGCCACTTTCCGCGACAAAGAAACATCATTATCCAACCTCGAAAAACCCACTCGCCGCAATCACTCATCAGAGCAATAAGGCAATAGAAACAACGATCCTGTTAGACAACACGACTTATTGGCTCACCAAAGACAGCTCTCTTGTCGCCCATTTAGTGGCCGTTGCTGGTCTCATCATCACGATGCCCGAAGTAACGGTAGTGCTCTACCACGACAAGCCGTTGGACTATCATCTTCCTGTGCTCATAATTAACCGACGTACTCACATTGACAAACGTGTTTCTGGAGTTCTACGACTTGGAAGGGTGGCTTTGGTTAGGCCTAACCGCGCCGGATAAGAGAGAGGCGGTGATGGGGATAAGCGTGCTGTTGTGAGTTGCCAGTTTTGTATCCTTTGATTCTATGGGCATTGATATCGTCGACTCGAAAATTAATTGTCTTGTTCTTGGTTGGACGATTTTCGATTTCTGTTCTGGAAATTGGCTAACTCGGATCTATCCTCTGCCTTGTGTATTGTCAGTATCTCGACGTATCTCATCTCATTTGAGCAAGGCCGGACGCTTGTGCCGTATTACCCTGCCATACCAGGTGTGTAGTGAATTCCAATCATACAGAGAACACGTGGCGAGAAAGATATGAAACATAAAAGAAGTGGTACATGTGCACAGGGCTTTATTTGACAGTCTTTTTGGATTATATGCAATTCCCCCGACACATAGGTTGGATGTGTTTCCTTTGGTTGGAGGTTGTGCTTACGCAGTCGCCGGATTTATCTATATTGGCTTGGTGAGTTTTTTGTTGTACTTTTTTTGGCACCTTTATTGCAAAGCTGATGATGAGAATACCTTTGTTTACGTAGAGTTTTATGTCAATCTTCCCGATATTGATCAAAGAGGTCCCGCATAAAGTCTAATTTGCAAGCGCGTGAATCTTGGGCAAGCGATTATTCAGATGGACACCCCTCTCTCCCACTCTCACCTCCCTATCCACTCAACTTTGTCTACGCTGCTTTTTCTTTGAAGCCGTTGCATCTTTTGTATATCCTTTCTTTCGTGGTTTGGGTAGTTCTATGTCCCTTGCAGTACTGGCTGCTTAATTTCCGCACAGTCTGCTCGAATTTATTATCCCCAAGTAAATTGAAATATACATACGACCACGTTTTCTGTTGAACAATGATTCAATCAGCAAAAAAAAAAAAAAAAAAAAAAAATTGCTTGTGCCAGCGTCCTATGCAAATGATATGTACGCGCTTGGCCCCATTGTAAACACTGAACTAGGAGCGCTGATGAGCCGTGAGAGTACTCCAAAGTAGAAAACTATCGAGGCGTTGGTGTTTTCGTTAAAATATTCGAACTCATTGTCATTGTGGTATGGCGAAATCCCCGTCCGTCCAACGGTCCCACCGTGCACATATCACACATGGCCGCACTCCATTAAAACCATCAAATCTCTAGTTGTTTTATTATGTACGAAGCAGCGCTGGCTTTCCGACTGTTTCAAGTTGTATATAACTAAATTACGTCATTCCATATCACTGCCATTGTTGTCGGGGAAAGTGCATTCACGTGGACGGGATTATCCCGTCCACGTGAATGCACTTTCCCCGACAACAATGGCAGTGATATGGAATGACGTAATTTAGTGACAGGGCCA
>RBNI01003842.1:0-15094 GCA_003990745.1 Jimgerdemannia flammicorona
CCCCACCAGCCGAGATCTCAAATCATCCCAGTGGCCCCCCACCCCAACCAACCTCTGCCCCACACCCAGTCTATCCTCGATTACTACCCAAAAGTCCCCCAATATCTCACACTCTCCAAGCCAATGTTCTGGCATCTGTACCAGACCCCCAGCCTGCCCCACATTGAAACACTCCTCACACTCAAAGCATCCACCATCCACCAGATGTCCAGTACAGAAATTCAATATGACATTCCTCCGTAGCAACTGCCACCATACTACCCAGTATTTAGGAGGAAGCCACCACCGCACCTCAGCACTCCAAGACCAGATACCGGCCCAGTCCCACTCCTCGCCAATCCCTGCTGCCTGCCAACCACTCAGCCAAAGATCCAGGCCCAGACGCTGTTGGTACTCTACTTCATCCCCAATATCAAATGTTTCAAGTGGGGCACTCCCCAGAAGCAGCCTATCCCACCTCCACATACCGGGCCCCCACAGCCCCTCCCCCTCATTGCCCTGCCAATGCAGGCCAATCCTGTGCGCTCCTTCAACCACTCCCCACCAAAAGCCCTTGAATCATAGCCACCGAACACCATTCAGCCCCACCATAGAGAGCAGATCACCAGAGGACCCTCGAGGGGAGGATCTCATCTCCCACACCTTCTGTAGCAGAGGCACCCAACCCTCGCCCCACAGTTCAGAAGCTCTCTTCAGCCACCAGGCTCTCAAACAGTGCAACTACTTGGGGAAATCCACAAGGCCAAGACCCCCCCTGCCCACCGGTATCACCAATGTATCCCAACTGACCTGGGCCCTCCTCTCTGCCCAAATCCAATCTCTAGCCACTTTCATCAGCCTCTTTACCATCCACGCTGGGAAGTCCAGATGGTATGCCACGTACCACAGCTTGGGGAACCAATATATATTCAGTATCGCCACCCTCTCCGCCAGAGAGATATGGCGGCCTCCCCATCCTCGAAGGGCCTCCCCCCACATGTTCACCCTGCTCTCCCACCACACCCGTGGCAGGACTGAGCCATATACAGAGAGGAATATGCCCAGATACTGCACCACCTCGCTGGAAGGGACAATTGTTTCAATGATGTCCCCACCCACTAGCCCATTTCCTAGCACCATTGTCTCACACTTATTCCAGTTGAGCTTCGCCCCAGAGTGAGCCTCATACCAATCTACTGTCTCCTTCAGTGCCTTAACATCCGCCACAGACCCAAGTCCAACCACCATGTCATCAGCAAAGACCCCCACCTTCCACCCTATATCATATATGGAGAGCCCTACCACCTTTTGGTAAATCCGATCCAACAACAGCTCCAGCGAAAGAGCATAGAGAATAGGGGACAAAGGATCCCCCTGAGGAACTCCTCTTCCCAATGAGAATGCCAGACCCCAGTGTCCATTGCACATCAATGCTGCCCGACTGCTCCCCAGCAGACTCAACATAGATGCCCGAAACCTCAGAGGAATACCAATTCGATCTAACACCTTGCCCAGCCAAACCCGCCATACCCGGTAATACACCTTCTCCTGGTCCAAGAAAACCAACCTTCCATCAAGACCACAGGCCCGAGCTCCTTCAATGATACCATGAACCCAAGCAGTCCCATCTCTTATAAGCCTGCCCCCAACAAATCCCCATTGCTCCTCCCCCAGCACCCCTTGGGCAACTTTCTGCAGCCTAGCGACAATCACCTTAGTCACCAATTTTCTGTCCATATCCAGGAGCATAATTGGCCTCCAATTCTGCCAGTCCTCCCTTCTGCCTTTATCCTTGTACAATAAGGCTACCAGCCCAAGGTCCTGCTCGCCAACCCACTCACCCCTCTGAATAACATGGTCATAGAGAGCAGCCATCTCACCCAAAATTCCAGGGACCATCACCATCTTTTTCCAGAAGTCCCACGGCAATCCATCCTCCCCTGGTGATGTTCTAAGCTTAGTCGCTGCAAGGACACTCTGAATCTCCTCTCCTTGTACTGGTAAGACCAAGTCATCCAAATCAGCCACCCGCAGTGGCCCCCACTCCTCAAGTATATTGGCAATCTCCTCCTCCCCTGCACCCCCATCCTCCTCACTCCACAGATCCTGCCATTGCACTTTCAAAACTCCTAAGATTTGTTGTGTGCCATGCACCATCTCCCCATTGGCATCCAGGATGCCATCCCACCGATGCCGGACTCTCCTAGCCTTGAGGAGTCTCGATAAGTACCTAGTAGGCCACTCACCCTCCTCAAGCCCCTGCCACCATAGCCTGGCAGCCATACCTCGCATATGAGTCTCTTCCTCATCTCTCAATACCTGCTGTAGTTCTACTAACTCCAATTTCGCCCTCTCTATCCGCCAGTCCTCTACTCCATCGGAAGTGAGTAAATTGGCCCAATCCAATTGCAGTCTCTGCAGCCTATTGGAAGCACACCTTGTACGCTCCCTCCTCTGCCTCCCAGCCTCCCTACCGGCTCCTCTCCAAAATACCCTTGCAGCCTCTTTCAAATGTTTCCAACAGACATCCACAGACAAACCCTCATGCTGCCACACAGCAACCTTTGTCTGAATGTCCTCCGCCCATGAGTCCCACAACCCCTTCTCAGCCAGCAGGGAGGAGTTAAGACACCAATGTCCGGGTCCATCTCCACTCCCCCCAAACTGCCCTTACCCCAACAGTCCCCAGTGATCAGACCAAGGGCACCACTCTACCTCTAATGACTTCCAAACATCAGCACCCCAGCACTCAGCTGTCAAAATCCAGTCAATCTGGGTACCTAAGCCATTCACCCAATGCGTATAGACCCTTGCATCACCCACCGTGTTCTGCCCATATCCCCTAGTGAGCTCAACCTCTCCACCTCCTCCCACACTCCCAGCCCCCCACTTCTCCCCCCCGCACTCCTCCCTCCATCAGTTTTGTCAAGAAGCTGATCCCAAACCATATTAAAGTCCCCCCCCAGAACATCCACCCCTTCCTCCAAGAGAATACCCTCCTCCATCAACTCCTCGATCCACGCAATCCTCTCACCCCTAACCGCCAGGCAGTAGCAAGAGCCAACTCTCACTGACTCCCACCCCGGCCTCTGCCAATCTCCCCAGACTAGTTGATCCCCCCAGCTCCTGATGCCCTCCAAGTCCCCTCGACCCTTCCTCACCAGAATCGCCACCTTTCCAAACCAAGCAGCAGCTCTACCCAATTCTCTAGTCTACTCCATCCTATCATCCTCATCCTCACACCTCACATCCTGTAGTAGAAAAAGGTCCACCTTCAATTCCTTGAGCCAAGCAAAAATGTTCCTACGCCGTCCAGATTCCCGCAACCCATTCACATTCAAAGAGAAAATGTTTGTTGTACTGTTCATAGGTAATAATTGTTAAATGAATATCCCATCCTCTACAAGTCTGCATCCCACTCTTCCTGCACCAAGTCCAATGCACGCTCAGCAGCTCATTCCCTTTTGCCTGATTCCTGTGCCTCCAGCCCTTCTAGAAGTTCAACCATAGCACCATCCTCCCTCTCCTCAAAGTCCTCCCTATACTCCAGACAAGCCTCTCTCCAGAGCTGCAAACCATGATGCTCATCCCAACAGTAAGCTACCCTCTCATCTGCAACCACTGCCATCTCTGCCTTCCTCACTCCATCGACCTCATAACTCTCCTCCTCCAGGAAAATTGCAAGAATCTCCCCTTTCAGTGCCTCCACCACACCCTTGCCCTGCAGAATCCTTTCCCAATGCTCCTCTGGCATCGCCCGCAGGTCCACCTCTCCCAACATATCTGCTGCGAGATTATCCATTACTGTGTACATCCACAGCAAGTTCCCCACCTCCTTCCCTCCTGGGGTTGCTGGTCGTCCTGTATCCAACATCGTGACGTCAGCACCTACACTGGCGGCCTCATCCCACTCCTCCTCAGGGACATCCACCAGCTCATCCTCACCAGCCACCACCACCTGGCCCCCTTTCTCCACATCTGGGACCCCAAAGCACACCCACTGGGCCCCCTTCATTGCCACATCCTCAGGTGCCCTTCTCTTCACTGCCGGGTCCCTCCTGATAAGAGGAGGGGGGGTGTCATCCAACTCCTGTTCCCAGACCTCAAAAGTGCCGTCAGTATAGGGGCCCTTGCCCAGCACCTTCCCAGCCTCTTCCTTGCCCGCCTCAGCTCCTCCTCCACCATTACCAGCCCAGACACTGTCATTGACACCCCCAGACACCTCAGCTCCAACTGCCATCTTCTTCACCTCTGCTGTCATACTCGCCAGAAGCTCCCTCTGCCTCCTATGCCCCTGTACCCTCTCCCACTGCTTCTTGTCCATGCAGACATGTTTCCCCTCTACAACCTCCAGATGCGTTGACTCCTCGAAAAGCTTCCAGGCCTTCGCCCTCCATTCCACAGCACCACCCAACTCCTCCAACACCTCCAACAAGTCCTCCTCCTCCTCCTCACTCCCCTTCACTCTAGATATCCTACAGACTACCGCACCCCACATCAATACCGAAGGCCAGTCCCTCTCCTTTCCCATGGCCTCTCTCCCTGCCAGCCTAATCCTGATATCCACATCACCCATCCTGATCTCTGTCCCCTCCCACACCCTGAACCCGATATCCACAACATCTCCATACTCAGCCATCACCTCCTCAACCCTCCTCTTGGTCTCCATCTTCATCACCGTAGGCACCCCTTTGACCAACAACTGCACTACCCTGGAGTCCCACCTAAGGCACCTCACCATAGGTACTGCCACTTCACCAACTACTACTCCAGTCTTCATCGCTGCATCCAGTGGGCCTGCTTCCTCAAATCCCACCTCCACCCCCTCCAGCCCCTTCAGGAACTTCACCGAAGCAGCCCCAGCCACCTACTGCGAGATAAGCCCCAAGACCATCCTCGCTGTCACCACCAAGCCCTGGAAGCACAAGGTGACCGCAAACTCCGAGATTGACATTTTGAGTAACAGTGCCACCACCAGCCCCATCACACCATCTGCCAGGTCCCCCTTCCAAATCGGTAACCCCGGCCCCACTCTGCCATCAGCTGTCACATCTCTTTTTTTTTCTTGATTCTCCATTATGCCGCCATCAGCAGTCCCGCCCCCAGCCACAACACCTCCAGACCCTATGCTTGCACCCCCAGGCTGGGGACCTCCCCCCCTTCCAAGGCTCACCTTGCCTTTCCCCACAGCAGCACCAGCCCTGGTTCCAGTTGGCCATCCACTCCCCTTCACCTTGTCAGCAAAGCTCATAGGGCCAGTCCCTCCTCTATTCCCACCTGACACTGGCCCTCCTCTAGCACCCTCACCACCCTTCGGCCCTCCAAAGGCCCCCATCCCCAGTCCATACCCCCTCCCAACCTGCTGCCAGCCAAAGGCCTCAGGTCCATCTGACCCAGCATGCCCATCAGAACTCTTGCTCGAAGACATGTTAATAGTACCTTTTCTCTACTTTGTGTCGAAAAAACTATTGCTTGAAGTTTATATAATGCGAATTGTATCAGAGAAAGGTGATCTGTCAGAATGCAGTCATATAGTATAAGTGTGATCTGACATATCAAGAGATCATCTGACTGCTGAGTCAGTTTATAGTCACATCATATAAGGCTAATCTAACTATATTATGACTGCTAAGCTATTTATAAGTTTAGATACTGTCTGGATAGTCTTCGATAACATCACCATTGGTGACATCATCTCTGATGAAGTAGTCATCTAGGAAGAGTGGTTCACGGATTACTTCTCCTTGTTCACTGAGGTAGTAATACATTGGAACTTCATCACCATCCCATAGGATAGCATCATCTGTCTCATATGCTAGATAAGGCGTTAGTGGGTGAAAGAGGGGTGTATCATCTTCACTTTCATTGGACTCACTGTCTGCATACCTTCTATAGGTTATAGCACTATGAGTTAAAGGGTTATAGTAAGCTAGCAGCTATAGTTCATATTGCTCATACTCGGGTAGTGAGGTGGTTGGTTTGATCTCGAGGATTGTCTGGAGGTACAGGTTGTGTTCTCCAGTCTCTCTATTGTAGTTGAAGTAATCAGGGGTGAATGTAGGTTGGTATTCATGCCAGTGGTCATTGACCCAGTAGGTTTCATAGATGGTTATAAACTGTTGTAAGTTCATTGGTAAGATTGGCAGAGTGATCAGGGTTGGCAGAGATTTTTGGCTAGAGGTCATATCAGCATCAGAGGGATCATTGTCTTCTGCTTCATCTTCATTGAACTGAATTATATTGTAGACATCCTTCATAGTGTATCTAACTTGAGGCATTTGTAGGATATGGTCATCAGTATAACAGTTCTAGTTTCTAAATGAGGAAGCGACTAGTTCTGGTGGTCCTAAGTAGCTTGAAGAGATACTTAAGGGTTCAAGTGTTCTTGAAGGATTTCTGGGAGAAAATATTCTGAGACTTTATTCATAAGAACAAAGGGAATATTTATACAAGATCTGAAAGAAGGATCTGGAAGGATCTGAGAAATTAAAGGAAAATGCCAAGAGGAAAGTTCTTGGCAAAGATGACAAATGATGACAAATAAAGTTCTACAAGTTTCCAGGACATTCAGTGACTAGCTAAATAAGTACTAGAGGATGCTCAGTGCCAAGAAGGGATTTCTAAGCATTCAGAAAGTACTGGAAGGTCATAGAATATTGAAAAAAGACAAAGAAAAGAAATAAACTATGCTAAAATATTACATCTCCCCCTCCTTAAGAATCAACATCCTCATTGAATTCTCAAAGTTACACATGACAAACAGTAAGACTAAAAGAAACTGCAAATTAAATATATTGACTCATTGGCAAAGATTGGCTGTCCTTGTATAAGGCAAGGACCAAAGTATCATCTTGATCAGATGTGAACTGGTTCAAACCTCATTGGTTGCAGGATTTATAGGGTTCTCCTATATCTCTTGTTTCTGATACTGTATCCCTTAGAGAGCCCCAATGTGTAATGTGCCTAATCAGTACAGTAGGTCATCTACTATCTAAGAGGAGAACCTCATGGGCAGTCAATGAGTTCCTTTTTGCTCAAACTCTTGGATGAGGTCTTGGGAGTTCTTGAGGTTGGTGGCAGGTTCCCAGGTAGTATTATATTCAGGGTAACCCATCCACTTGACTAGGTATTCTGTGTAATGGTATCAGACTCATTTGTCTAAGATTTTCTCAACTTCATACTCGATGTGGTCTTTAACTATGACTGGTGCTGATGGTGTCAGAATTTGGCCAGGGTATGGGGGTGACTGGTTCCAGGCCTGGAGTTGTGACATATGGAATACTGGGTATATACACATGGTTGTTGGCAAGTTGAGGCAGTAAGACCAGGTAGAGACTTATTCAGTAATCTCTAAGGGTCTAAGGTACTTGGGCTGGAATTTGGCTGACTGGTGGTTGACTTGAGATTGAGCCTTGATGTTGTCAGCTTTGAGTAGAACTATATCATCAATGTTGTATATGACATTTCACCACTTCTTATCTGCATACTTAGCTTGATGTTGCTGAGCCTTTTGTAGATTTGTAGTGGTGATCTTGAGGAGGGAATTCATTTTGTTGATAAGGTTCTGGGCTGTGGGGACTTGTGTGTGACTGGATTGCTGGAATGGGACTAGGCTTGCAGGGGTCTCGGGGTTTTGACCATGAAGTAGCTGGAATGGGGAAAGGCCAGTTGATGATTGGTTGGCGTTATTGTAGGTGAACTCGGCATAGATCAGATAGTGGTCCCAATCATCTTGCTCATAAGACACATAGTTTCTGAGTATTTGTTCAAGTATTCTGTTCATTCGCTCAGTCTGTCCATCAGTTTGAGGATAGAAGGCAGTGGACATAGCAATTTGGGTTCCAAGGGTCTTGAAGAGTACTTGCCAGAAGTGACTTGTGAACTTGGGATCACAGTTACTGATAATTACTTGGAGAAGTCCATAATGGCAGAAGACAGTCTTGAAGAAGATTCTTGCAATTTCTGGGGCAGTGGTATTGGTTGTGGTTGGCTCGGCGATTGTAATCTTGGTGAGATGGTCCACAAATACAATAATAGCATTATAGCCTGTTTTGGTTCGTGGGAGTTGCACAATGAAGTCCATTGTGACTTGTTCAAACTTCTTAGTTGGAATTGACAAGGGTTGTAGAAGACCAGTGGGTGCTTGGTTGCTTGACTTGTTTCTTTGGCAAAGATCGTAGCTTTGGATATACTCCTTGATTTCTTTGAGCATGTTTGGCCAGTAGTAGTCTCGTTGAATATTCTTGATAGTCTTCCCAGTTCCAAGGTGACCGGCTAGTGGGAAGTCATAGTGTTCATGAAGAATCTTATACCATAGTTCAGGGTTGGCAAGGATATATACTTTGTCTTAATAGTATACAAGGTTATCCTTAATAGTGTACTTTTCCTTGAATTCCTTGGTGTTCCTTTGTAGAACCAGAGAGTCTTATTCATAAGCCTTCTTGATCTGATTGAGGAATTCAGGTACCACGGTGACTTGTAAAATTGCAGCAAGGTCAGGTCTCCTTGGAAGTGCATCTGGTATAACTAGAGTTTTGCCAGGCTTGTAGATGATGTTTGGGGTGAAGGTCTGAAGTAGTTGGCTCTACTTGGCTTGTTGGCAAGAAAGGGTTGGTTGAGTATTGATATACTAAAGGGACCTGTGATTGGTGATCATGTCAAACTCAACTCCTTCTAGATAGTGTCACCAGGTCTTGAGAGTATATATGATTGCCAGGAGTTCCTTTTTGTAAGTAGCCAGCTTTTGTTCTGCTGGGGATAATTTTCTTGACTCAAAGGCAATAGGTTGGTGTCCTTGACCATCATCTTGGAAAATGACTACACTAATGGCAAAGTTAGATGCATCTGTAGTGACTGTGAACTTCAAGTTTGGGTCTGGACAGGTGCATGGGTCAGGCGGTTCTTGAGTTCTTGAAAAGCTTGTTGACAGAAAGCATCCCAGATGTAGGGGACATAGAGGTCAGAGTTGGGTTCCTTTTGCAGGAGGTTTGTCAAAGATTCTGCAATGCCAGAGAAGTTCTTGACAAATCAATGGTAGTATCCAGCCAGACCAAGGAAGGACCTGAGTTCTGGAGGTTTGCTGGTACAGGCCACTGTTCAATGGCTTGTATTTTCCTTAGGTCTACTTGAATTGCTTTGACTGATACAATGTGTTCAAGGTATTTGACTTGATCCTTGAAAAATTTACATTTCTTGAGCTTTGCGTAGAGCTTGTTCTCATGAAGGATCTTGAGGACTTGTTTAATATACTTGAGGTGTTCTTCATCAGTGCTACTGAAGATCAGGATGTCATTAATGTATACAAGTACAAAGATATAGAGATGGTCCTTGAAGACAGTTTGCATGAGATCTTGAAAGGTTGCTGGTACATTGGTGAGACCAAAGGCCATGACTAGAAATTCGTAGAGTCCAAAGGGTGTCATGAAGGCAGTCTTGGGTATGTCTTCTGGCTTGATTCAAATTTGGTGATACCCAGAGGTGAGATCAATCTTGGTGAAGTACTTTGCATTCTTGAGGGTATCAAAGATTTGATCTATGAGTGGTAGCAGGTAGTGGTTCTTGACTGTGATCTTGTTGAGTGCTCAGTAGTCTATGCATATTCGCAGAGTATCATCCTTTTTCTTGACAAATAGGACTGGGGAGCCAAAGGGTGACTTGCTTGGCTGAATGGCTCCTCGCTCAATGAGTTCATTGAGTTCCTTTTTAACTGCTTCAATTTCGAGTGGAGACATGCAGTACATTTTCTCCTTAGATATAGCTGCATCAGGTATCAATTTGATTTCATGGTCATGGTCTCTTGAAGGTGGTAGACCAGGTAGTTTGTCTGAGAAGACATCCTTATACTTGTTCAGCAGTAACTTGATGCTTTCACTAATTAATAGCTTCTTGTCTTCTTTCTTTAGTCGGATCAGTACCACAAAGGTACAGGTAGCTTTCTTGAGGGCCTTCTTGAACTGAATTGCTGAAAGGGTAGCAATTGGGGTTCTTGTCTGAGTCTTGTCTGGCTTGATGGTAATGTTGGCTCCATCCTGAATCAAGGTGACTTCATTCTTGGTCCAATCAATCTGAGGGTTGTACCATGTAAGCCAGGGTTTGCCTAGGATCAGGTCATGGTCTCCTAGTAGTGCTACCTCAAAATCTAAATTCTTCCAGTACTTCTGGATCTTGAGGGGAAGTTTAGTGGCAATTGAGTCAATTGGTAAGGTGGTGTCAACTGTGGTGACAACTCCACCATTCTTGCCAGCTGGTTTGGTAAGAATCTTGAGCTTATCGATGAGGTTCTTGTTGATGAAGTTCCCAACAGCTCCACTGTCTATGAGAACATCTAGTTCTTGTCCCTTGACTAGACCTTTGAAAATGAGCATTGAATTGGCTCAATTCTTGACTATACTTGCAACTTTGTTAGTACTGCCAAAGCCTTTCTGATCTCGCTTGGTTGAAGACAGCTTGGTGACTTCTTTGACAACTGGTAGGGTGGCTCGCTCCAGGATGAGCTGTGCAATTCTGTCTCCTTCATTGACAGTATATAGTTGGTTCTTGTGGTTGACTAGCAGGACTTACATTTCGCCTCAGAAGTCAGGGTCAATGACTCCAGCACCAACATCCAATGAGTACTTGAAGCTGAGGCCAGAGCTTGGTGCAATTATTGCATAATGTTCCTTGGGGATTTCGACTGAAAGACCAGTTGGAATGAGCCTTCTTTCATATGCAGGAATAGTGACTTGTTGTACTGCTTGAAGGTCCAAACCAATGGCTCCTTCTGACTGTGCTTAAGAGATCTGGGCCTTGGGGTTGACTCACATGAAATTGAGTACAACTTCTTGTTCAACTAATTGACCTTGAGTATCTTTGGACAGGACCAGAATCCTCTTTGGTTTGGCAGTTTTCTTGGGACATTTGGTTGCAATGTAACCAGGCTGATGGCAAAAGAAGCAGGCTCCAGCCTTCTTGAAATGCTCCTTTTCCTTGGGTGTAACCTTGCCTTTCTTGCTCTTGTCGATGGTGTCTAGGTCTATGGGGGTAGGTCCAACAGTTCTGACTTTGGGTTCCTTCCTTCTGTAATTGTTGTTGTTGTTGAAAGGCAGTCTCTTCTGTTCAAAGCGGTAACTATAGGTGATGACATCAAACCTATCAGCAATTTTCATTGCTGTATCTAGGTCCTTGGGTTCTTCTAGTTTGACATGAACTTGGGTTTTACCTTTCAGGCCTCAGATGTACTTGTCAACCTTCTCATCTTCCATAACATATGGTAATTCTAGCAGGATTGACAGAAATTGTGCATTGTATGCTTGCATAGACTTGAGTTGTTTGATATTTGCCAGACAGTCTCGTGCAGCCTTGGTGCTGTTGACTGGTTTGAATTGGCCTTGAATGGCATTAGAGAATTCACCCCAGGTCTTGATTCAGCCAGAGAATCTGGTATTCTGAACATGATTTTGCCACCAGATTGCAGCATTCTCTTAGAGGAGTGTGGTGGCAAATTGGACTAGTGTTGCTTCTTCCAAATTAGTCAGTTCTCCATATTGCTCCAATTGGAAAAGCCAGGCATTGGTAGACAGTTCTCCTCTTTGACCATCAAAGGTGTCGGGCTTCTGAGGCTTGGTAGTGACTGCTGTCAGATGTATTGATATTGGTGGAGGTGTGGAGGTATGAGCAGAGGCCTTGCTTTTCTTTCTTTCTATGTGTTCTTGAAGTTGAGCAATCTGAGCTAATGCGGTCTGCAAAAGACTCTTGATGGCCCCATTTGACTGAGTAGGGTTTTGCTGTTTCTCTTCTTCTTGCTGATTATATGAGGCATTGCCTGGACCATAGGTACTGTATGAAGAGTTCCATCCATTGTCCTCCATAGTGTTGTAACTGATATCTTGAGAGGTGTCTTGATAAGGCTAGGTGTAACTTAATCACTGCTACCAAGTGTAATGGTTCTAGTTTCTAAATGAGGAAGTGACTAGTTCTGGTGGTCCTAAGTAGCTCAAAGAGATACTTAAGGGTTCAAGTATTCTCCAAGGATTTCTGGGAGAAAATATTCTGAGACTTTATTCATGAGAACAAAGGGGATATTTATACAAGATCTGAAAGAAGGATCTGGAAGAATCTGAGAAATCAAAGAAAAATACCAAGAGGAAAGTTCTTGGCAAAGATGACAAATGATGACAAATAAAGTTCTACAAGTTTCCAGGATATTCAGTGACTAGCTAAATAAGTACTAGAGGATGCTCGGCGCTAAGAAAGGATTTCTAAGCATTCAGAAAGTACTGGAAGGTCATAGAATATTGAAGAAAGATAAAGAAAAGAAATAAACTATGCTAAAATATTACTTTTTTTTTTTTTTATAGTCACTTGGACTCCAATCCTTTATTAATACCCGTCTATTTCATATAATACAGTAATCCTACCCACTATCCAATCCCCCTTGGGGGCCCCCCCCATGCTAAAATATTACAATCAGAGTGCAGGAAGGTTCTGTCTGTGGTCTGAACATATTCAAGATACTTGTAGTTGAGTTCTTGTATTATGTCATCAATTTGGCTATAGGATAGGGTAGCAACCATTTTGGCGATAGTAACTCAGAGGTGTGAAATAAAGGTGTTGTACTTATAAAAGAGTTCTCAATATTTGTGAGCAATGAGTTTCTGGTGTTGGGACATCCAAGTAATATCCATGTTATAGTGGTATTTGACCATATCTTCTAGGAGGCGGCTGATCTGGTAGTAGCTTGAGATTTGTCCAATTTGGTGGGCCTTACTAAGCATGTTCAGGGCATTCCATCAGGCTTCCACAAAGTAGAGAGGTGCTAAGCTATAGATATTCATAAGAGGCAGAGGGAGTGTGGCTTAGTTGACAATAGTATTCCAAATATCAGTGCGGATGCAATTATAGATTTCAGTAGTCATGTTTGTGTATATTCAGAAGTTGTAGTTGTTGTTTATTTTGGTTCTCTGTTTCGACATGTCTTGGTGCTCAGTATATATGCATTTGGTCCTAATTAGTAAGATCCCATTTGTGTAAGTCTTGTATTCTATGACTTTGTATTGACTCAGCTTTGTGTACTGTGACTTCGGTTTGACTCAGCTTCATAATCTTGCAGGTAATTTTCAGATTTGTTCAGAGGTTGCATGTGATTTCAGTGGCTTGTTCAGAGGGTGACATGTGATTTCGGTGACTTGGGGGTTGTGCACTTACAACTCTCCTCTTCTTAGCTTTTGATATCCTCATCAGGGTCTTCTAATTTGTTCTAGTATTGTTACACCATTTGAGAGGTCAAAAGTCTGGTAAAGTCCATTTTTTCAGAAAGTGGTATACTCATAGTACAGTTGCCTAATGTATTGGATTCACACATTAAAGGGTCATGTATTCAATGCCATACACTGGAAGTGATTCTGACATCATTTACTGCTGGAGAATTTCCTCTAAGAAATCTTCAGTTTTGCTATTTTTCCAGAGGGTTGGTATTTTTTTGTCTTGGCTTGCTGAGTTCTTGATTTTTTGTTTGTAATAATTATAATGTTTGGGAGAATAATATATAATATGTACTGATAGGTGTTGGGTATTTAGTTTTAGTTGTTCAAGGAATCATATTCTTGAACTAAGTCAATGGCATTCTGGAGATTGATCTTGGGTTCCCATATTGCATTATGGATTGGGTAACCTTTCCATTTGACAAGGTACTCAGGGTGATTCTGGTTACCATGTTTGTTGAGGATTTGTTCAACTTTATATTCTTCTTAGTTATTAATAATAATAGGTGCAGGTAGTTCAGTGGTTCAGTTTGGGAATAGTTCATCATTGTTGTCATTGTATCACTTGAGATGTTGAATATTGAAGACTGGGTGAATCTTAATAGTGTCTGGTAGCGCCAAATTGTAGGAAGTAGGAGAGACTTGTGCAATAACTTCAAATGGTCCAATAAACTTACTGTTCAGTTTTGTAGATGGTCTGTGCTTGAGGTTGTCAACTCGGTATCCTTGGATGTCCAGTAGGACTTTTTCTCCAATGTCAAAAGTTTCTTCTCAGCAGTATTGATTAACATACTGTGACTGTTGTTCTTGAACTCATGATAAGTTCTCAATCATGATCTGGCTTAGATTATGCATTCAGAGCAGAAATTCTTCAATGGCTTCAATAGTGGAGGGTTCATCAGTAGTTCAGATAAGTGTCAGAGGGGTGTTTGGATTTTGTTCAGTGTTGGCAAAGAATGGAGTCATTCCAAGAGAGGCTTGCTTGCTGTTATTGTAAGCAAACTCGACTGTGGTGAGGTGTTCATGCCAATCATCTTGTCTGTAGGAAATATAGTTCCTTAACATTTGTTCCAGAGTTTGGTTCATTCTTTCAGTTTGGCTATCAGTTTCAGAGTAAAAGGCTGTAGATAGTGCAAGTTTTATTCCAAGGTATATATGGAGGGCTTTCCAAAAATGGCTGGTGAATTTTGGATCTCAGTCACTAACAATGATCTTAGAGAGACCATGATAGCAGAAGATATTGTCAAACAAGAGTATAGCTATGTCTGGTGCTGTTGCAGTACTGGTAGTTGGCACAAAGTAGGCTTGTTTGGTGAGATAGTCTATGAAGACAACAATTGCATCTTTTCTATTCTTAGTTCGGGGTAGTTGTACAATAAAGTCCATAGAGATTTGTTCTCAATTAGCAGATGGTACTGGGATAGGGTGGAGTAGGCCAGGTTTTGCTATTGTTGAGGACTTGTTGCATTGGCAGGTATTACAGGAAGTGATGTAGGTCTTGAGCTGATCTGCCATGTGGGGCCAATAGAAGTTCCAGGAGATAACTTTATAGCATTTGTCAAATCCTAAATGTCCAGCTATAGGGACATCATGACATTCAAATAGGATAGTTCTTTGGAAGTCTCAGTTGTTTGGAACATACAATCTGTCCTTGTAGTAGATGGTATTATTCTTGAGTTGGTATTGGTTGTACTGTATGCTTGTCAGCATTGTCATATTTCAGAATTTCTTGGAGTACTTGAGCTTCTTTATCATCAATACATGCAGTGATAATTTGTTCTATGATGGAGTTGGTAACCAAGGTGAGAGTTTGGATAACTTCTTCAATTAGTGGTCTAGAGATTGCATCAGCAACAATATTTTCCTTTTTTTTTTTT
>RBNI01003843.1:0-15092 GCA_003990745.1 Jimgerdemannia flammicorona
CCAAATAAAATAAAATATATACTATTCAAAAGCTCAGACACTAGTCTATTAATGGTTAAAATTCTGATTTAAAATATTTTATATTGGGATTATAATATAATTAAATATTAATAAAAACTGAACATTGATACACTTTTGGCTGTCACTGTATATGCTGATTCTGGGGTCTGATTTTATTGATCTTATTTCTGTTTCTAGCATTTGTTGCAGGTCTTGACAAATCATCTAATATTTTCCTCTATCTCTGGCCACTATATTGTTCTTCTTACTTTATTATAGATATTTATTTCTCCTAAATAGCTAAGTTTATATACTGATTTCATTGCTTGCTCCTTTTTATATTTAGATATAACTAGTAGCTTTTCTTTTTTTAATATTTCTTCATTAGTTTCAAATTGTTTTCATGTTCTATTGATAATTATTTATATCTATTCTTTTAGATATTAGAGTATCTTTCACTATTCCAGATAGGTGATAATTCTATAATAGAGCTCCTTATTTATAGTTGGTTTACTAGTTAAGAGTCCTTCAGAGTGTCTATGAGAGGATATCTGTATTGGCATTAGTTCTTCTAGAGCAGTGTATGATAGTTATATAATAGGCTTGCAACTTTACTATCTGGTATAGATTCTTTTAGATTGTTCAGTGATTAGTAGCTAGGTAAGAGCTGAATGGTCTATCTAAATGATAAAGTATCTTTCAGCAAGATAGTAGTGAAACTTTTCTATAACTCAGATAACTGCAAGATATTCTAGCTTGTAGAATTTGTATTTCTTTTCTGCTCCTCAGATTCCTCAGCTAAAATATGTAATAATATATTCTGCTTTATCTTTCTTCTAAGCCAGAACTACTCTTAGTCCTTATATACTTATATCTATCTATAAGATGAATTCTTAAGTCCAATCAGGTCTTTTAAGAATAGGTATTTGGATCAATCTAATCTTAAGCTCATTAATACTTTTTGTTATCTACTGGTCTATTGGAACTTGATATTCTTCTTGTTGAGTTTATAGATTAGGTCTATAATGTTGGAGAATCCTCTAATAAATCTATAATAGTATGAGATAAGTCCCATGAAGGCTTGGACTTTAGTAATAATAGTAGGTCTTAGATATACTACTACTACTTATATCTTGAGGGAGTCTATATATATTCTATCTTAGTTGATAATATGGCTAAGATAGGAGATCTCAATTTCTGTGAATTTGTATTTCTTAGGCTTAATATATGTATAGGCCATACTTTCTGAGTTTCTCTATCATCTGCTGAATATGCTGTAGATATTCCTCTGGTGTCTTGCTGTAGATAATCACATCATCTATATAAACTATTATCTATCTTCTTATATTATAGTAGAATATTTTATTTATTATTTACTAGCAACTTGCTGATATATTACATATTTCAAATATTATTTACAAGAAGACATAGATTTCATCTGGAGTGATAAAGACTGATTTCTCACTTACTGCTTCTATAAGACCAATTTGGTAAAATCCTAAATATAGATCTAAGGTACTATAATATAATATTTTATCTTTTAGAGTTATAAGGATATCACTGATGAGGGGCAGTAATTGGCAATCCTTTTTGGTAACCAGATTATGCTTTTTGTAATCAGTATAGAGTCTTGGAGTAAATTCTCTAGATTTGCTTCCTTTTTTTGAGACTAGTATAACTGGTAAAACCCAAGGACTGCTAGCTTCTTTGATAATACCAGCTTCTTCTATTTGCTTGATTTCTTCTCTAAGTCATTCTCAGTAAGCTGATAATATTGGTCTTACTTTTTGAAATTGATTCAGTGTCTTCTATATCTATATCATAGTAGTAATATAGAGTTTTTCTCTTGATATCTTTAAAGTCTGTAACCAGAACATTCTCAAATTTATAAAGTATCTTCTTGAGTTTCTTCTTGAGTGGGAATTTGCTTTCAATAGTATAGCTATACTTGTTTATAGTTTCCTCCTTCTTGTGGTCTAGTTTAGTGATCTTGGTACTAATGAATACTTCTCTTTCTATAGATCTGAATCCTTTTCTTTCTCTTTCTGTTTTCTCTAATTTTTTAACTTCTATTATTTTGACTATAGAACTAGAAAGATCAATATCTATATTAATTAGTTCTTCTTTTTAATTAGAAATGAAATTATAAGATTATAGTTCCTAGTAATGAGTAATATTTCTCCAATATAGTTTAAGTCAATGACTCCTCTTTTAATGATGATCTCACTTCAAGCCAGACTACTTCTTATCTTGAGGATTCTAATATGGTCTTTTGGAATAGTTATCTCCAGACCAGTTGTAAGTAGGATAGTTGTCTGAGACTTGAGCACAGTTCTTCTATAGTGGTAATATCTATTCTAACTGTATTTTCTGACTTATATTCTGGTAGAACTGTATCAGAATAGATCTTTCAAAATCTTGATCTTGATTTCTTCTTCATCATCACTGTCTTCTAGAAGGGCTAGTGGTTCATCATCCTTTTCTTTCTTCTTTTCTTCTCTTACTTGTTTTTTAAGAGTCTTTTGACTTCTTTGATAGTAGATATTCTTGATTCTACTAGTATACTGATAACAATCATTAGTATACTCTATATAGTATATCTTAATCCTATAGAGGAAGACTCCTTACAGTATATATTTTTCTATAATCTTCTTACACCACTCTTTTTTGCTGATCCATCTGACTTTTTTCTTCTTTTTCTAAGTAGTTACCATATAAGCTTCTTTTTACTTACTTTCTTATTTCTCTATTTCAGATAGGACTCCTTTGTTAATATTGATGGAGATTTATATCTTCTGTTCTTAGTAAATTATCTGCATCTTCTGAGCAGTTAGATCAATTATTGCTCTGACTTTATAAAGCTAATAATTACATCTACTGAGATGGTTGCTCCTCTAAACTTAATAGAAATATCTCAGATCTTTCCTAGAGATATAGCTCTTGTACTATCTATTGTAATAAATATCAACTTAGTTGCTTCTTCAACCTCCCAGTCTAGGCAGTCTGCTGCTTTCTTACCAAGAAGGTATTCTTCTACTCTAGTATCAATAATGGCTTTGAAGACTCTATCTTTAATCTGATAGATTACATAGGCAGAGGTCTTGCAATTGTCTTCACTTTTCTCTCCAGAGTTCTCTTGAATATTATTGACCTCAGTTATTTTCCAACCTTGCCCCTTGATTATCTTAGCTAGTCTAAATCTCATTTGTTATCTGAATGTAGATATTTCTGCCAGCTGGTCAAAGGTTAAATTAATCTTTTATTGACTGAGATCTTTGAAGATATTATACTTGAAGATCTTAGTTTTGCAAACCTTCTTCTTCTTTTCTCTTTTACTGGCTAAAACTGGAGTAGTTTCTTAAATAATATCTTAAACAGCTTGCTCAAGCTCTATATATTGATCTATTTCTTTAGCTTGACTTTCTATAGTAGTTTTTATCTATTTTTCTACTAGGTTCTTCTTGGGTCTTTCTAGTTGTCTCTTATAGAGTTTCTTGCTGATATTTGTTTTAGTAATCTGGATAAGATAGGTCTCTTATTCTCCTTTATCAGATTCTTTAATCTCTTTGAAGGTAATAGTATTAGTCTATTCTATTTTAAGTAGTATTGCTTAACTGGGCCTTATACTTGATCTTACTTATATATTCATATAAATAGTGGCCTTTTTCTTTACAGGTATAGTAGATATCTCTCTTCTTATCTGAGATAGTAGTAAACTTTTAGACTAGGCAATGGTCTCTTCCTCTGATTTTCTTTTAGATGAGCAGTTATTTTAGCAAACTTTTTAGTAAGTTCCTTCATAGAGTCACTGTTTCTTTACTACTCTATAGTTTTTAATTGAGGTATATTTTAATTAATCACTATGGTAGAGATCATACTAGTTGTCTTAGGTACTTTAATTCTGACTCTAGTGATTCTTTCTATTATATAGTCTTATAGATATCTAGCTATCTAGTATTACTAGATATAAGTGACCTTCTGTACCAGATCTAAAACTACTGATGATGAGTGGATGATTATAGCTATTTCTAAATAAACTCTCTTCATAAAGATTATCTCAGCTACTTGGTCTCAAATAGCAGTAGTATAATCTATTAGAATTATCTAATATTGAATTCTAGTATAGAATATGTTTAGATCCTTACTTATTTCTTGATATATTATATTGAGCTAATTCTTTAGTACTTGCTTGATCTTATCTATTGTAATGGTGACCCCAGAATGATGACATCAGCACAGGAGACAGCCTTTCCTTATAAGCCACCAGATCAGAGCACAAGAAGATTATATAGTATACAAGATGAGCAATGATGACCAACTGTAAGTCATTGTGACTACAGCACAAGCATTCTGAAGAATATAAAAGAAGGATCAAGAAACTGCAGTAGCAGCAACCAACAAGAACCACTAATCCCAAAATAGCTCAAAGACTTACTACAAATGAAATGCCTGCTGCCTGCCAAACCTCAAGGTCAAGGAACCACCAAGGTATCTCAGTTGAAGAAAGGATGTTCCAAGACATCAGAAGAGCCATGAGGACCCACTCAAGAAGGACTCCTAGTGTCTACCTGGGTACTGCAGACCCTTATCACTTCATTCTCTACTGCCATGAAATGGAAACAAGGATCACCATTGCTACCGAATGCCTCCAAATGTAGCAGGAGTATGAAATAGGAAACCTCCTCTGCTGGGAGTTCTCACAGGCCAGCACCCAAGAGCTACAAGATGCTACTCCCATGGACATATGTGAAACGAGGATAGCTAAGAAGATCCATCAGATCTTCAGGCATGCACCATGATCGATCCCCAACTTGGAGTATGTTAAAGTCTCAGACTTCAGAGACCTGTCATCCTGCCATATCAATGCACTAGAAGCCAGGGTGGCTACAGAAGCCCAGTCCACTATCACCCTCAACAGTGAAGAAGTAGAAGACTTCTGGCACCCTATCCTCCAAGATAACCCAGATCAATTCCTGCAAGGATTGATCTCAGTATTCCAAGGCCCAAGCATCCAGATTAGATCTCTCCAAGACCCCACATTTATTCCTTATTTTGTGGAAGAGAACCTCATAGACTGGAGAGCTCCAGACCTTGTTCCCAATTTTTCCACCACAGCTGAACATGATGACATCATCAGCAATGACATCATCCTGCACGACATCGAGGTATGTGAAACGTGTGACCTGCATGACAAATTTGCAGATCTCATCTCCTTCAGTGATGATGATGATGATGGTGATGATGATGAAGCCCCCATAGCCCTGAACTTTCTGCTCTAAGTTCTTTGTTATACTGGATAATGCCAGCACTGGTATTTTCATATAATACCAGATAATGCCAGCACCAGTATTCTGAGGTGATGCAAAATTGTTCCAGCACTGGCATTTTTATATAACACTGGATAATACCAGCCCTGGAACTTGGTAGTTTTAGTTATTGCAATTTATATTTAGCTTTATATCTTAGCAATCATTAAATTATATTTTGTATAAATACCCCTCTTATTTCCTCTGAAATAAAGTCAGTCTTCTCAGTACAATATACACACTTTCTTGCAAGCAATCTAAGAGATAACAAGACAGTTAAAGATAAGAAGTTTGAGGACTATAAGACCTTGGGAAGGCACTCCAATAAGAACTTGCTTATAACAACTTGAGTTAGTTTAAGAGATACACCTTGAAGAGAATCTGGCATATTTGAAGAACTCAGTGACTACTATGTGACAACTTGGTGCCCATTGGCTGGTGATTCAAGACGAATCCCTCACTTTCAAGCTGAAAAATGAATAACCCCCACAACAACTACTCTGACTATAAGAGTCACCCCTGCAAGAATTCAAGACAAGATAGAAATGCATCTCCCCATATTCTATGGATATACTACTGAAGAGTCAATCCTGACCTTCATTGAAGACTTTGAACAATTTGCTGCCATACGAGCCCTTGGTGTGGATGCTCAATTGGCCCTTCTACTAGTCAGCCTCAGAGGACCTACCAGAGACAAGTTCAATGCAGCCACCATTGTTGGTGCTGATGCAGTCAAACTTGCCAACATGAAGGTCTTCCTCAGAATAACATATTATACTGAAGAGATCAAGCAAGCTCTCAAGGATCAACTCAATACTATCTGCCAGAGACTTAGCAAAGATCCCAACTCATTCTATACCCAAATTTGCCACTAGATTATCTTGGCTGGCTATGACAATGCCCTCAAGGAACAAATAGCAGATTCAACTTTCCTCAAAGGAGTTCACTCTGAAATTGCCCTAGCAATCTGGTCTACCCCAGCTGCACTGACCCTTGATCAGAAAGTGGTCTTTGCACAGAGATATTGGACTGCCAGACACCCTGCCGAACACTCAATGGAGAAAATAACTGGCATCAAGATGGAGCCATCAAAGCCAACTAGTATCTTACCTGCTACAGTTGTGAACAGACAACTAACCACACCTACCCCCAAGACAGCCAAAGCTGATCCAGTGGAAGAACTCACCAAGCAGTTTGCTGAGATGACTGCACACCTTGGTGATGTTGTTAGAGAAGTCTGAAGTACTAACAGGAGACCAGTACAGAGATTTGCAGCTGCTACAGAAGAATGCAATAACATCACATGCTTCAGATATGGAGAAGAAGGCCACTATGCAAAGAATTGCATGACCGAAATGAGACGCAAAGCCCAACTAAGTAATGCTAGCAGAACCAGAGAACAAACCAATGCAGTAGTCATCGAGGAGATTGGTGACACTGATGATGAAGAATACTATGAGGAGCTTGAATTCTACCCTGCTACTGAAGGTACCAGAACCCGGTCCAAGCCCTATGACAAGAAGAGCAACAGCAAGCCAGTTGGAAGACCAAAGAAGACCCCAGCTATCACTATTCAAAGCAAGACCCAACTCGAGGAGATTGATCAAGACATGGAGTTAGACGAAGCTGCCTGCTAAATTATTGAAGGCACTACTCTAGTCTCAGGAGAAAGTGAAAGCAAGAAGGAACAGAAGCTACACAAGACCAAGATCCACCAGTATGACATCTACAAGGACCTCAAGGAACAGAAGGTCAATGCCACTTTTAGACAGCTAGCTGAAGTCTCTGCCTTCAGACAGCAGTTGAGAGTAGGACTTGCAACTATCACTAAAAATCAAGACTACAAGATTGTAGAAGCTCATAATGTACAGGAAGAATCTGAGAACTCAGGTGAAAAATCCGAAGACCAGTACAAGACATCAGCCTATACCCCCTGTCAGATTGAAGACTGTATCTTTGATACTATCATTGATACTGATGCTGGAGGATGTCTCATGAGCAAGAAGGCAATTTGACTACCTAGGTTGGAATATTGAAGAGTCCACCAAGATGGTCTATGTCACAGCAGACGGTACATGAGTTACCCCACTTGGCAAAATCCAAGAAGTCCCCATCAAGATAGGAGGAGCTACCATCCCAGTAGATATGATTGTTACAAGTGCCACCAACTATGACATCCTCATTGGCAACCAATGGCTTCACAAGGCCAAGGCCATCATTGACCTCAATGCCCAGAAGATGCAGATCAACTATAGAGGAAGAAAGGTATGAGTCTCTATCAATGTCCACAAAGGAGTTCTACCAGACATGGAGGAAGGAGATGAAGAAGATACAGAGGTCTTCATGCACTTGGTAAACAAGAACAAGAGTAAGACACTCAAGCTCACAGATGAGCAGTGGTACAACAAGATCATCGATGGCTATACCCCTCAAGGAAGATGTCTCCATGGTACTAGGATGTACTGCTCCGAACACCTGAATGACTGCTGGTCCTGTATCAGTGAAGTCAGGAAAATCTGCTAACAGAAACATAAGCAAGAAGCTGTCGAAGCAAAAAGGAAAGCCGAAGAAGATGACCAACCCCCAGAGCTTCAAGCTGACAGTGACAATGAGGAGGAACAAGAATCAGACATCACCCTCAAGGTCAAGAAGTTTTACCCCGAAGCCAAGATCTCAGAATACAAGACTGAAGGAGTCATAGGAATGGACCTTGCCAGCATTCAAGATGCTACCCTTGAACCACAGACCACCACTCTACTTGGCACCAGGATTGGAGTTAAGCTGCCAGAAAACCATGCCAGAATTATCAAGACCAGAAGCAGTCTGGCCAAAAGCGAAATCTCAGTTGAAGGAGGAGTAATTGACTCTGATTACACTGGCAAGATCTTTCTCATAGTCAGAAATCACAACCACACCACCCCCTTCGAAGTCAAGAAGCATGACAGAATTGGCCAGATGCTGATCCACGAAATTAAGAAGCCCAAGATCATTGAAGCCATCAAACTCATCAAGACCAAGAGAGGAGAACAAGGCTTTGGATCTACTGGAAGAGGAGCCTATGCCACCACCAAGATTACTGAACTTGAGCACAAGAAAGACAAGGACCAGAATAAGTACACATATACCATTGGAGAAAACTTTCCCCTGGAGGAACAACTTCTCAAGATCCTGCACCAGAATGAAGGAGTACTTGCTACAGACTTTAGAGATATCCACAATCAAGAACCCAAGTACTACCACAAAGTTGACACCAGTGATACCAAGCCTATCTACCAGAAAGCCAGACCCATACCACCTGCCTACAGAGAGTGGCTGTAAGCAGAACTCAGGGAAATGGAAGAAGCCGGAATCATCAAGCAAGCTATCAGCCCCTGGACTTCACCCATTGTCCTAGCCCCAAAGAAAGGAAGCAAGCCTGGAGAGTTTGCACCAAGACTCTGCATTGACTACAGGAAGCTCAATGCCATCACCAAGAAGGATAGGCAGTCAAGCACCGCTCAGGAAAGACCAACACCAATGCTGATGCACTCTCAAGGACACCCCGAAACACTCCCATCAAGACCATTCAACATGAATAAGGAGCTATACTATGGATTAATCAGCTACCTTGGACAGCGGAAGATGCCCAACCACCTCGAACCCTGGACAATTACCATCATCAACTGGACTTGGAAACAGTTTGAATTAGACAACACTATACTCAGAAAAGGAGGAAAGCTAGTAATACCCGAACACAAGAAGTATCAAGTAATGAAGGAAGTACACGAGCAAGGATACTTAGGAGGAACCAACACATATGACAAGGCAAGAAGAACCATGTGGTGGCCCAAAATGGAAGAAGACCTGCACCAATTTGTCAAAAGGTGTGACAAGTGCCAAAAACAGAAACAAAATCAGCAAGATCAGGCACCCGGGTCATCAAGAATTGAGTCTATCTCCTTCCACCACATCACAATGGATATTATTGGACCACTACCAGTAATACTATCAGGAAACTGCTATATTATAGTTATTGTAGACCTCTTCACCAAATGGATAGAGGCAGGAGCATTACAAGAAGCCAATGTCCTCTCTATAGCCAACTTCCTGTACCGAGAAATCATCTGCTGCTACAAGACACCAAGGCAAATCACAACAGACCACGGAACAGAATTTGTTAATGGATTCCATGAGATAATGTATCAGAAATACAAGATCCAGCATATCAAGACCACTGCATACCACTCTCAAGGAAATGGACAGATAGAAAGAACTAACAAGACCCTCAAGAACATTCTGGCAAAAATCTCAGAGATATATGAGAATTGGGATAACTATCTCCCAACCACTCTCTCTGTCCTATGAGACATATGGTCACAGAGCACACATTTTACCCCAAGAGAGCTACTCTTCAGAGAAGAAGATTCTGATGGAACCTCAGCCACAAATCTAGACCTAACTTGGAGACGGATTGATATAGAAATCCAGAGACTACACCAAATCAGGAGGAAGGCTGAAGATTACATCACTAAGTTACAAGCACTAATAAGGAAGAATGCAGAAAAGAATCACAAGGCCCTAGAACCCATCTGAATCAGAGAAAAGGTTCTACTGTATCAAAATATGGTAGAAGTCTCATGGTTACAAAAACTGGAGCCCAAATAGGAAGGACCCTTCTATATGCAAGATATCAAGAGAACTACCTTCTGGCTTAGAAAAATCTCAGGGACCATACTGCCTACCATGGTACATAGGAACAGACTCAAGAAATACCATGAACCCATATAAGAGAAGCGAAATGTGATGACCACCTGTGAGGTTCAAGTCCGTGAATCGTAACAGCATGTCCCATGACCAGTAGGCTATCTGTCTGGACCATTCTCTAAGAGATATGGCACTGGCAACTACTCATCCATGAGACTTTCACAGTCAGAGAAGTTCAAACCATCAACTGATTGGTCAAGATCAGAATCAGGCCCTTGCTCTATATGAAGGGAGCGACCCTTCACTATCATGCCAAAATACAAAGGGAAGATGCCAGCCCATAAACACCACTTTTCGACCCCTTGCCAGAGGTTATGGGATCAGCAAATTTTTCAGGACTGGACCAATGAATAAGGATGCTCAGGAAGATCCTTATTCAGGAGAAAGATGTAACAGTGACCCCAGAATGATGACATCAGCACAGGAGACAGCCTTTCCTTACAAGCCACCAGATTGGAGCACAAGAAGATTATATGGCATATGAGATAAGCAATGATAACCAACTGTGAGTCATTGTGACCACAGTACAAGTATCCTGAAGAATATAAAAGAAGGATCAAGGAACCGCAGTAGTAGCAACTAACAAGAACCACCAATCCCAAAATAGCTTAAAGACTTACTACAAACAAAATGCCTGCTGCCTGCCAAACCTCAAGGTCAAGGAACCACCAAGGTATCTCAGTTGAAGAAAGAATGTTCTAAGACATCAGAAGAGCCATGAGGACCCACTCAAGAAGGACTCCTAGTGTCTACCTGGACACTGCAGACCCTTATCACTTCATTCTCTACTACTGTGAAATGGAAACAAGGATCACCATTGCTACCAAATGCCTCCAAATGTGGCAGGAGTACAAAATAGGAAACCTCCTCTGCCGGGAGTTCCCACAGGCCAGCACCCAAGAGCTACAAGATACTACTCCCATAGCCATATGCGAAATGAGGACAGCTAAGAAGATCCATCAGATCTTCAGGTATGCACCATAGTTGATCCCCAACTTGGAGTATGTTAGAGTTTCAGACTTCAGAGACCTGTCATCCCACCATATCAATGCACTAGAAGCCAGGGTGGCTATAGAAGCCCAGTCCACTATCACCCTCAACAGTGAAGAAGTAGGAGACTTCTGACACCCTATCCTCCAGGACAACCCAGATCAATTCCTGCAAGGATTGATCTCAGTATTCTAAGGCCCAAGCATCCAGGTTAGATCTCCCCAAGACCCCACATTTGTTCCTTATTTTGTGGAAGAGAACCTCATAGACTGGAGAGCTCCAGACCTTGTTCCTGATTTTCCCACCACAGCCAAATGTGATGATGTCATTGGTGATAATATCATCCTGCGTGACATCGAGGTATGTGAAATGTGCAACCTGCATGACAAATTCACGGATCTCATCTCCTTCAGTGATGATGATGATGATGATGATGATGATGAAGCCCCCATAGTCCTGAACTTTCTGCTCTAAGTTCTTTATTATACTGGATAATACCAGCACCAGTATTTTCATGTAACACCAGATAATACCAGTACCGGTATTCTGAGGTGACGTGAAATTGTTCCAGCACCGGCATTTTGATGTAACACTGGATAATACCAGCCCTGGAACTTGGTAGTTTTAGTTATTGCAATTTATATTTAGCTTTATATCTTAGCAACTATTGAATTATATTTTGTATAAATACCCCTCTTATTTCCTCTGAAATAAAGTCAGTCTTCTCAGTGCAATACACACACTTCCTTGCAAGCAATCTAAGAGATAATAAGACAGTTAAAGATAAGAAGTTTGAGGACTATAAGACCTTGGGAAGGCACTCCAATAAGAACTTGCTTATAACAACTTGAGTTAGTCTAAGAGATATACCTTGAAGAGAATCTGGCATATTTGAAGGACTCAGCGACCACTACGTGATACTATATAGTAGATAACTTAGAGCTAGGCCTTCTGTATTATCAGTACAGTATTATTATTATTTCTTATATAGGTTATAGCTATAAATACTGCTCTTACAGAGCTTTAGAGACTGAAAGACATAAGAGCTACTTGCTGTCTTACTGTTAAGATCCTTACAATAGCATACTACTTGAAATTATCAATAAAGGTAATTATTAATTTATCTGAAGTATATCTATAGAATACTAGTGGTCTTATATCCATCTTGTCTAGATATCTTAGTTTGATTTGTATAGTTATTTGAGTAATAATAGTTATTTATTATTCAGCTTAAAAGTGAGAAATTTATCTTAAATTACTAGCTAATAGATACTAAGTTATAATGTAGTAGATATATAACTATATAAGTATATTAAATTTCTATATCTTGAAAACTTAATCTTCTTTGACTCTACAGAGTTCTCAGAATACAAAGGTAGGTAAGATTAAAGTATATCTACTTACAGGCTTACTAGTTCTTTTGCTTTCACTTTACTTTAAACTATTTCAATCTGAGGTTTATTCACTCTAGATACTAGAGATATTTATATAAGTTTATTAGCTATAAGATAACTAAGTTATGACTATATTTCCTATGAGTTACTTTTCACAAGTATTGAACCTTTTTATATCTGCTAAGATTTTGATAATTATAAGGATTTCAATATCTGTAGAATCTTTAGCAGTTGTTAAAGTTTCTATATTTGTAAAATATAACTACTATTTGTAAGGCTATACTATATTTGAGAATTATATTCAGATATATATATAATCAAATATCTATTTCTCTAATTCATATTACTAATTCAGATCAACTATTATACTATTTAAGTAGTAATAAATTAATAATAATAATAATAATAATAATAATAATTTTTAAAATAAATAAATAAATAAATAACTCTATTATCTCTACTTGATATGTAACTCTTATGAAATTTATTAAAATATATCTATAAATTTATTTTTGAGCTATCAATAGCCTTATATAATACTTTATAGTAATTATATTTAATTCAGATATATCTCTATTTTTTTTATACTCTTTTATGAACTTCTTTCAAATATTAGATCATTCTTATACTTTTTCTTTTTTTTTTCTTAGATTTTATTGAAATTATACTTATTAAAGCTAGACCTAATGAAGCTATATCTGATACTAAGACTGTTATTATAATATTCTCTATAGATAGTAATATATATAAAAGATGTATCTGATATAATTACTTTAAAAGAGAGTATATATATATATTATAGATACTAGACCTCTTTATTAACTAATCTATAATAAATACACAGTTCTCATACATACTATATTAGTAGCTTTAACCCAATTCTCTTACTCTATCTTATCCTAATATACTCTCTCTCTTCTACCTCTGCTCTCTCAAAAATAACTATATTATTAACCACTGCAATCTACTCTCTACTTCTCTTATATGTATATCTCTTTTACCAGATATTGATAGTAATCTCTCTAAGGGCTCTGCCCTCTCTATTAACTAGATAGAATGTTCACCATTAGTCTTTTTTATCTTATCACCTTTTTTCTCAAGATTATCTATACCTCATCTTTGAATATATATAGTGTAATGGTGACCCCAGAATGATGACATCAGCACAGGAGACAGCCTTTCCTTGCAAGCCACCAGATTGGAGCATGAGAAGATTATACAGCATATGAGATGAGCAATGATGACCAACTGTGAGTCATTGTAACCACAGCACAAGTATCCTGAAGAATATAAAAGAAGGATCAAGGAACCATAGTAGTAGCAACCAATAAGAACCACCAATCCCAAAAATAGCTCAAAGACTTACCACAAATGAAATGCCTGCTGCCTGCCAAACCTCAAGGTCAAGGAACCACCAAGGTATCTCAGTCGAAGAAAGGATGTTCCAAGACATCAGAAGAGCCATGAGGACCCACTCAAGAAGGACTCCTAGTGTCAACCTGGGCACTGCAGACCCTTATCACTTCATTCTCTACCGCCATGAAGTGGAAATAAGGATCACCATTGCTACCGAATGCCTCCAAATATGGCAGGAGTACAAAATAGGAAACCTCCTCTGTCAGGAGTTCCCACAGGCCAGCACTCAAGAGCTACAAGGTGCCACTCCCATGGATATATGCGAAACAAGGATAGCTAAGAAGATCCATCAGATCTTCAGGCATGCACCATGGTTGATCCCCAACTTGGAGTATGTTAGAGTCTCAGATTTCAGAGACCTGTCATCCTGCCGTATCAATGCACTAGAAGCCAGGGTGGCTACAGAAGCCCAGTCCACTATCACCCTCAACAGCAAAGAAGTAGAAGACTTCTGGTACCCCATCCTCCAGGACAACCCAGACCAATTTCTGCAAGGATTGATCTCAGTATTCCAAGGCCCAAGTATTCAGGTTAGATCTCCCCAAGACCCCACATTTGTCCCCTATTTTGTAGAAGAGAACCTCATAGACTGGAGAGCTCCAGACCTTGTTCCCGATTTTTCCGCCACAGCCAAATGTGATGATGTCATCGGCGATGACATCATCCCATGCGACTTCGACATACGCGAGATGTGTGACATACCTGAAGTACGTGAAATGTGTGACCTGTATGATGAATTCGCGGATCTCATCTCCTTCAGTAATGATGATGATGATGATGATGAAGAAGCCCCCATGGTCCTGAACTTTCTACTCTATTCTTTATTATACTGGATAATACCAGCACCAGTATTCTCATGTAACACTGGATAATGCCAGCACCGGTATTCTGAGGTGATGTGAAATTGTTCCAGCACTAGCATTTTGATATGATACCAAATAATGCCAGCCCTGGAACTTGGTAGTTTTAGTTATTAGAATTTATATTTAGCTTTATATCTTAGCAACCATTGAATTATATTTTGTATAAATACCCATCTTATTTCCTCTAAAATAAAGTCAGTTCCGGTTTCACTTACACATACTTCCTTACAAGCAATCTAAGAGATAACAAGATAGTTAAAGATAAGAAGTTTGAGGACTATAAGACCTTGGGAAGGCACTCCAATAAGAACTTGCTTATAACAACTTGAGTTAGTCTAAGAGATATACCTTGAAGAGAATCTGGCATATTTGAGGGACTC
>RBNI01003844.1:0-15091 GCA_003990745.1 Jimgerdemannia flammicorona
AAAAAAAAATTTTAAACAAATTGAGATATATTTTTAACAGAAAAACAATGTTTCAAAAAATCATTTTTTCAAATCTTAATTTGTCTACTAAATGATTTTAAAAGACAATCTTATCTACAGTCAAAGAGATAGAAAGAGTAATTATTAATAATTCAGATTATAGATCTTATTCAATAATCTGAATAAAAGAAAAACTTACTAATAATAGAAAAACTGATATTATTTCTGCTAGAGATGTTGGCAAATTCAGAAATATTATTTTAATTGATGGAATTAGTAGTCTAAATATGGTCTTTGTCAAATCGTATGTTTCGTAAAATGGCAAAGGTAATACTTTCAAAACTTTCTCCGACAACTTCACACACACCTACTCACACCTTCATTCTCCGCATCCCACCAGCTCATCGGAACCCACAGCGGCCACTTCCACTGGTAAGCACGCCTAAGAGCCAAGGTAGAGGCTTTAGTTTACTGCAGCACTGCGCCGACGCTCTTCTTAACACTCGCCCCTTGGAAACTCCCTTCGTATATCCTAGCGACGAAGTTCTGGCGGTCTACATGCTCCGTCAGACTGCGGCCTTCAAGGATGCCGCGCTCGTGCGCTCGCGCGACGCCGCCAAGCTCGCAGTGTGCGATGTCGTCGTCGACGTGGGCGGGGTGTACGACGTCGAGAAGTTCCGGTTCGATCATCATCAGGTGCGGGCGGGTGGGGCCGATGTGGGTAGGCGCGCCTCATTTCCTACTGTTGAGGTGCCTAAATGCCTTCCATTTTATTTTATTTTGGCTCACATGTTGCGCAGAGGGGCTTCTTCGAGACCTTCAGCGACAAACACAAGACCAAGCTGAGCAGCGCAGGGCTTGTTTACAAGTGAGTCCTATTTTTATTCTTTCATGATGCGCAATAGATGTATTCTGAAATCGGCGTATTCTCTTCATTCTTCATAAAAGGCATTTTGGGAAGGAAATCATTGCCTCCGAGCTTGATTTGAAGCAGGAAGACAAGGATGTCGATACCCTTTACGTCAAAGTGTACGACGTGAGTCTGGACCCTTATAGTATTCATAGCCTTTGAAAGATTAGAAAACATATTCGTTTTCTCAAGTTCCACTTTGCAGAATCTCATCTAACAAATTTCCATCCAAAGGACTTCATCGAGGCCCTCGATGGCACGGACAACGGTATCAACCAGTACCCGCTGGAGCTGACGCCCGCCTATAAGGATAGCACGAACCTGCATTCGCGCGTCGGGAGACTGAACCCATGGTGGAACCAGAAGGTCACAGATACCGAAAGAGACGTAAGCGGCTTCACCTTGCTTCATCTTCCCAGATTCTCTATAACAACCCTCACTTCATTCCCCTACAACTCCAGTCCCGCTTTCAAGAAGTGACCCTCTTGGCGGGCAATGAGCTCACCTCACGTATCAGGTTCCTCGGCCTCTCCTGGCTACCTGCCCGCTCGATCGTCTCCTCCGCCTTCGACACCTCTGACCTGCTCTCGCGCGTCGTCGTCCTAGAGCAGCCCTGTCCCTGGAGCGAGCACCTGCTGGACGTGGAGCGCGAGCGTGGCATCACCGAGGAGCGGAACATACTCTACGTGCTGTACCCGGACGACAGCAACGATTCGTGGAAGATCCAGTGCGTCGGGAAGAAGGCAGGGGGGTTCGATAATAGGAAGTCGTTGCCGGAGAGGTGAGGTGTGGTGTTGGGGGAAGGGAAGGGAGGACGATGCTTTGAATTTATTTAGTGTTTGATGCAGCGTACTGATTTCATCGTGCTTGCGCGCGACAGCTGGAGAGGCCTTCGCGACGACGAGCTGAGCGAGATCTCTAAGATTCCGGGGTGCGTGTTCGTGCACGCTGGCGGGTGAGTGTCGTTGTTTATGGCGCGTCGTTCCTCTCGTTCGTCGGAAAATAGTCTCATTTGTTCTACATTTATGATTTTCACTAAGCTTCATTGGAGGTACGGTTCACGAGATTTCCAGAATACACTATTGCTCGCTGTTTCGTTTCTCGTGCCTTGATTTGACGAATCATGCCCTTGTTCCATCGTGATATGCTACAGGTAACAAGACCAAGGATGGGGCGATGGAGATGGCCAGAAAGGCTGTTGAGTGGGAGTAATTTCCCTCGTTTAAAAATAGCCATTCACTGGTCAAATAAGATCTGCTTGGTCTGTGATTTCCTAACCATCAAAATAAACGTAATGTTGAGCTAGTGAATGAGGATGATCGGTAACTCGATCTAAATGGTTGCCCTATCCTTGACACATCAAACTATATTTTCTCCTTCTTTCCTCCTTTCTCTGGAACATTAAAATCAACGGCATACACCATCCGTCAATCGAGTGTCGCTCGCGTTCGAACCCCAATGCGCTACCGTCCATTCTATAACTGTAAAAGCCGGACGGGCATGCGAACTATATACATGGAAACTAGAGCGTGTGTCCCAAAACTACCCCACATAGTCCACAACTATTCACCTAACCTCAACCAATCATGTCGCTCGAAACTGAACCCCATCACGAGAATCCTCTCCACAGCCCCCTTCCCAACGGCGCCGCGGGCACTTCCGACTCTGGCTCCTCCTCTTCCTCGTCGTCGTCTTCCCAATCCGCGCCGCCCATCCCCGCGCCCATCCGCTCGCGCTCGCGCACCATCTCGCGCTCCCGCTCAGCCTCCCACTCGTCCTCGTCGTCGTCGTCCAGCAGCTTGGACAAGTCCTGGTAGAGCACGGCGTTGACGACCCCGATGGGGATATCCTGCAGCTCCGGGATGAAGTCCTCAGAGATATGTGCGTTGTGCGCGAGGTTACTGACGATGTTGGCGTGCTCATCTGGAAATGTGACGTATGCGTAAGGAGGAGAATCGGGTATTCATCAGGCGATCTGGTAAAAGCCAATGACCGAAACGGTCAATGGCCAGCTACATACCGGTGATGGCCGTGAAAGAATCGAACGGCGCCGTGTTCATCATGCTGAGGGCAATGAAGGTAACGAAGCCGAAGAGGATAAGCATGAAGGTCCAAACAGGTACCGCAAGTGCCCAGTATCTACATGGTTCAAAGAGGACGAGATCATACTTGGAGTGAGCGTCAGAATGACGAGCACAAGATCCCCCCTCCCTCGATTGGACGACGTGCATACCTGCTCGGATAGTAAGTAATCCCGAGGCTTCTGAGAATCTCATCGGGGAGGAAAGCCCACAGTAGATATATTCCTGTACCAAAGAAGCGCGCTATATAACCGATGCCTACGATATAATGAACGATCAAACAGCTTTCTCTCCACTCGCGCATCCGAGGGACGAGGATACCCACCGAACGCCAGGAATGACCCTAGATACAGCACAAACCCGTAGTACTCGTAGGTTGGCGTCTTTGTCAACGTCGTCGGGGATGTATCTCGATAAAAATAGTCTGAGTCTCTGATAAATAGGGAGGTGTGGATCCATTGTAGACAAGAATCGATATATGGTTGGTGACCTGGCTCAGGGTAGATCAAAATGTCGCATTTTCTCTGCGTATACACAAGATTCATTCTCTTCAACCAATCTTCTAAATACATGCCCTGTCAACGAACGTCTCCGGACGTGGTAACGCAAACCAGATCGTATATTCGTAGAACTGGAGGCCCCGCTGTCAGTAGGTCCCTTGGAGGAGAGGAAACTGTTGAAGGACGCGGTTCGTTTAATGCTAGTGGAAATAATTTCAGGATCATAAGAGCCAGATCAATTTCGTGCAGACTTCCAAGATCTCGTCAAGGTTCTCCCCTAGACCTACGCAGTACTCGTCCTAGACGTCCACAGCCCGCTACTACTCGGCATGGGCGACGGCATGCGCTGTAGTTCGAAGTAATTGGGCCCGTGCCACTCGATCGATCCAGATCCGGTCGACCTCGTCGGCGGCGCGAGGCCAACACCGGAGCTCGACGTCGCGTCCTGCCCAGCAGACGCGAGCTGGCTGTGGAAGCTCAGCGGGCGCGGCCGACTTCGCAAGGGTTTGGGCGAGGGAAGCTGGACGCCGGCGGAGGAGGGGAGGTTAGGAGAGGCCGAGCGAGGCGGCGGGGTGGCCACGGGCGGGGGTGAGGAGGAGAGGAGGTGGGTATGGTGAGGAAGGGCGCGAGTAGGCACCGGGGCGACCAACAGGGGTTGCTGCTGGGGTGTTCGCGGACGGCGGTGGTATAGGTCTTTGTGCTGATGCGGTAAATGGTGGTCCATTATTTTGCGAATGTGGACGGAAGAGACGTCTCGACTGGGTTTATGTCACGTGAGAGTATCTCTAAGCCTCCTTTTAAGGCTGCAGTTTGAGTCGATTTTGGTGATAAAAATGACTTTGTTTTTTGTTTTTTGTTTTAAACGGATAAAAATGACTTTGTAAATTGGTAGCAATACATTATAAGCGCCCCTTTCTCTGCTATCTTACTGGTCACAATGGTTTGGTAGGCAACCTTCTGAGTCTACTTTCTACAATTATTACTCTCTCTATCTCAGGTTGGTTTGCTGTACCTGTTGCAGGGCAGTGGGAGGGAGGCAATGGTGATGAGTTGCCCCTTTATTGATGTCAGATTGGTGTCTTCTCCACTTTTTCACAGTTTCTGGTACTTTTTTTTTTTTTTTTTTTTTTTAATAGACTCATATCCTGTGGATTTTTATTGGAAGGGAACCTAGACTATATAGGCCAAAACCCTCTCCCACCACCCACCAAGCACTGCCCCCCCATTAACCTAGGCTAGCTATTGTCCAGTAGCTCAACCATATCAGGTGCAGCAGGGCCAATGGTGGTCTGTACCTCATTCTATGTACCATACTCTCCCTACCACCAGGAGAAATCCAACCATATACCAATGACCGAAAGTGCACACCTGAGAACCCAACATATATACAAGACTATATCTGAGCTGAATAGAATAGCCCCTGCCACCCCAAAGAGAATGACAGACAAAGAAAAACCCTTATCAAAGCACAACATGGTGGGTAGGGCCTGGTTCTCTCAGTTGAGGTGAGTAAAGGACTTACATGTGAGATGGGTGGAAACCCCCAATACTCCACTACTCAAGCCTGTGGGTCTCGATCACATTGTCATATTAGCTCCTGGTTCCAGTTGAGTGCAGCTAAGACACCTGAAATGGGTAGCCTTGGGCCCCCTGACCCCCCTGACGACTGGGGCCCAACCCCACTGACTGCCAAAAGAAGCTGAGAGTGACACCTACCACCTAACTATACTGCACCAATCAAAAGGCCCCACTGAAGCAGCACCTGCCCCAGCTCCGACAACTGCCCCCAGCCTGGCACCCTACTGGTTCACCATTATCGCCCTTCCTCCTATCTGTGATGGCCATCTCTTCTCCCATCCCAACAATATTCAAAAAACAGTCATCTATACCAGAACTGCACTCACTGGAAAGCTCGTCAAAGCCAGAGAGCCCTACTACAGGCACTAAGGACCTGTAGATAACCTATACTGAGCACTTGATGCCCAAGGTTGGCTGACTCCCTATGTAGTCTGAGATATACTGAGACAACTCTTTATTGGTGATGGCAAAAGGAAGAAGGCACCACACCAAAACAGGTATACCCCAGATACAGCTGAAGGCATCAGAATCTGTGAAAAAGTAGAGGAAGTACCAATCTGATACCAATAAAGGGGCAACTCATCACCATTGCCCTCCTCCCACCATGCCTCTGCAGGTACAGCAAACTAATCCAAGATAGAGGGGGTAATAATAGGGGAAAGGAGACTCAGAAGATCACCTACCAAACCTTATGACTGGTAAGGTAGCAGAGAAAGGAGTCCACAGTTTCTGGTGCCTTCAGCTGCATCTGGAGTATATCCATTTTAGTGTGGCACCTTCTTTTTGCCATCACTAGGTGCTGTCTTGGTGTATCTCAGACTACATAGAGAGTTAGCCAATCTTGAATATCAAGTGCTCAGTATAGATTACCTACAGGTCCTCGATGCCTATAGTGGGGCCCTCTGGCTTTGGCAAGCTTCCTGGCAAGCACAGTTCTGGTATAAGTGACTGCTTTCGGGTATTGTCGGGATGAGAGAGGAGATGGTCATCACAGATAGAAAGAAGGGCGATAATGGTGAACCAGTAGGGTGCCAGGCTGGGGCAGTCATTGGGGCTGGGATGAGTACTACTTTGGTGGAGCCTTTTGATTAGTATAGCATAGTTAGATGGTAGGTATCACTCTCAGCTTCTTTTGGTAATTTGGCAGATTGGGCCCCGGTCATCAGGGGGGATTGGGAGACCTGAGGCTATCCATTTCAGGTGTCTTGACTGCACTCAACTGGAACTGGGAGCTGATATAGCAATATGATCAAGGCCCACAGGCTTGAGTAGTGGGGTATTGGAGATCTCCTCCCACCTCACATGTAAGTTCTTTACTCACCTCAACTGAGAGAACCAGGCCCTACCCACTATATTGTACTTTGATGAGGGTTCTTTCTTTGTCTGTCATTCTCTTTAGGGTAGCAGGGGCTATTCTATTTGGCTCAGATATAGCCTTGTACATATGTTGGGTTCTTGGATGTACGCTTTCGGTTATTGATATATGGTTGGGTTTTCCCTGGTAGTAGGGAGAGTATAGTGTGTAGAATGAGATGTGGGCCAATATAGGTCCTGCTGTGCCTGGCATAATCGAGCTGCTGGACAATAGCTAGCCTAGATTAATGGGGGAACAGTGCTTGATGGGTGATGGGAGAGAGTTTTGGCCTATATAGTCTAGATTCTCTTTCAATAAAAATCTGCAGAACATTAAGTCTATTAAAAAAAAAAAAAAAAGCAATACATTATAAATAAAGATCTCTGGTATCTCATTTTTGTTTACTGTTATATAATTATAAAGCAATAATTAGATATTATTAGTAATATTAATTTAGTATTTAAAATAAATTGAATTAAATTAAATTTGATCTCAATTTGATTCAAATTGTTTAATTTAATTCAAAATTAAATATCAAACTTTGAAATGCAATAACTTAACTAAAATATATCTAAATCAGATTATTTTTATTATATTAGATTTCTCTAAATAAGATAAATCTAATAAGCTAAAATTTATCAAATTGGATATATTTTTATTAAGTTATTGAATTTTGAAAATTAAGATTATAAACTTCAATTTGATTCAAATCTAATTTAAATTGAAAAATTCTCAATTTAATTTAATTTGAATTAATTTGATTTATTTAAAAGTATTAGTATTAATATATCTATTTTAAACTATATATAATATATTTTTTAGATATATATAAAGAATTACTCTCAATAGTAGTACTCCTAATGAGTCAATTTAATCCGGATTAGATTCAGATTGATTTGGATTGAATCCCATCCAGATCAACTCAGATGGGATTCGAATCCCATCTAGATGGATTTGAATCAACCATTGTTTTGATTTCCAAATTAGATAATTAAATGTTTACATCAATAACTCAATGAATAATCATCCACATTTGATGATCTTGGTGTCATTTAAAAGCCCTTAATAAGGCCTATCTAATGATACCAAGAACATTGAAATTTGATCATGCGTTGCTGAGTTATGAAGGAAACCGTCTGAATCGCCGATTTCAATTTGCCAATTTTGGAAATTTCGTCAAATAGAACGTTTTCCTTAATATCTCGGCAACACGTAATCCGATTTTAATATTCTTGATATCATTAGAAAGGCCTTATTAAGGGCTTTCAAATGACATCAATATCATCAAATTTGGATGATTATTCATCAAGTTATTGATGTAAACATTTAATTGTCCAATTTGGAAATCAAAATAATGGTTGATTCGAATCCATCTGGATGGGATTCGAATCCAATCCGAGTTGATCCAGATGGGATTCGAGTTGATCCGGATGGGATTCGAATCCATCTGAATCTCATCCAGATTGACTCATTTGGAGCACTATTCAATAGATATTTTTCAAAATTATAGTTTAATACTTAGTGTATTCTGGAAGATTAAAATTCAGAAATATTGATAAATGCAAGCAGTTATATTATTAGAGAATATAGAATAATTTTTATAAAATACTAGCTATTTTCTCTTTTATTATAAATAAGAATATATTATATTTAAAAATTATAATAGTATATTTTAATTTAATATAAGATTCTATATACTTCTATTTTATAAGTAAAAAATCAGAGAGATTAGAATCTGAAAGATTGAAAAGTTTAGAAGAACTATAAGAAATATATATGTAAATATATATTATATTTTTTACTATTAATTATAAACTATTTATATAGTTTAAAAAAGACTTTCTATTATTTTTGTAAGCATACAACTCTAAGCTACTGAAATCACATATCATCCTTTGAACAAGCTATTGAAATCACATGTAATCTCTGAACAAATCTGGAAATCACATGCAAGATCACAAAGTTGAGTCAACTCAAAGTTACAGAATATAAGATTCATATAAACAGAATCTTATCAATTAGGACTAAATGTATATATACTGAGTACTCAGATATATTGAAACAGAGAACTACAACAAACTAAATAAATAATTCCAACTCTTGAATATATATATAAATATAACTACTGAGATCTATAACTACATCTGTACTGATATTTAGAATGTCATTGTCAACTGAGTTATACTCTCTCTGCCTCTTATGAATATTCATAGCCTGACATCCCTCTACTTCATAGAAGTCTAATAGAATATCCTAAACATACTCAGTGAAGCCCACTAAATTAGATAAATCTCAAGCTACTACTAGATTGGCCACCTCCTAGAAGATATGGTTGAATACTACCATGATATAGATATTACCCAAATATCTCAATATCAGAAACTCATCACATATAAATACTGAGAACTCTTTTATGAGTATAGTACCTTTATTTCCCATCTCTGAGTTACTACCACTGAAATGGTTACTATCCTGTCTTACAGCCAAATTGATGACATAGTACAAGAACTCAACCATAAGTATATCAAGTATATTCAAACTACAGACAGAACCTTCCTGTATCCCAATGACCATATTTTACAAATACTTCAAGTTGGATACACTATAAAGGATATCTACAATATAATTTAATTTAATGATGATGAAGTAGAAGATAACAATCCCTCTGATACTGATATAACCTCAAGCCAAAGATCTCTGCCAACCCTGATTACCCCATCAATCTTACCAATAAACTTACAATAGTTCATAAATATCTATGAGACCTATTGGAATAATGACTACTAATATGAGTATTAATCTGTATTTACTCCCAATTACTTCAACTACAATAAAGAGATCAGATAATATAATCTGTATCTCTAGACAACTCTCAAGATTGAACCAACAACACTACTGTCTGAGTATGAGTGATATAAAGTACAACTGCCAGTATACTATAACTCTATAACTCATAGTGCTGTAACTTATAGAAGATATACAGACAGTGAATCTAAAGAAAGTGAAGATGATACACTCCTCCTTCACTCACCAACTTCATATCCAATATATGAGACAGATAATACTATCCTGTGAGATGGTGATGAGGTTCCAATATATTTTATCTGAGTGAACAAGGAGAAGTAATCTGAGAACTGAAGTTTTCAGTCATCTTTCTCTAGTAATATTCAGATTATACAATCTTTTGACAATACTCATGATACAGTTTTTGGAGAAACAATACTAGTAATATAGTGAGTGATGAGTATTCTGAGATATATACTGAGCAGGAGAGTCCAAGTGCATTTAACTGGCAATATATAGGGAGAGGTCCTGGCTTGAGGGGAAGCATGAGAGGTCTATTGGCAGGAGGATGTAAAAGGGGAGAGAGCAGTATTGAAGGATAGGAAATCAGGAGGGTGAGCTTTGCAAATACAGTGAAGGAGAGATGGCTGACAATTGGACTAAAGAACTAGCTGAGGAGGGGTAAGGAGGTGACAAAGACTGTTGAGTAGTAGTAGCAGAGAAGAGTCCCTCTGGGAGGCCAGAGCAGTAAGACTGGTAGTATAGTGGCTGAGGGGATGACTACTGATAGGAGTATAATAGACAATCTGGAAAAAAATCTAGAATAGAGTCAATATACTTGGAGATTATTGATGGAAAGTATGTCCACATTGATAAGAGAATGTGGGAGAGGTCCCAAAAATGCAAGTAGCAGAGGGAGTTGCTGGCAAAACTAAAGAAAGAGACAAAGAGAGCTGCTGATAGTAGTGAGGATGCTGGAGGAGTCAAAGTGAGTGTCTGGGCCAGCAGAAGTGGAGAGAATGTGGAAGTGGGTCCAGAGGAGGCCAGGAAGATACTGAGTGAGGACTCATATGAGGATGGTATATTTGAAGTTTGGGAGGATACTCCTTCTCTTCTTATCAGGCAGAGACTAGCTGTGAGAAACTAGACAGTAGAGAATGTACTAATGTGTAGTGCCCAGTAAGTATACTTTGGAGTTTCTGAGGTAGCAAAGAGGGGACAGGTGGTGGTGGCTAGTGAGGAGGAACTGGTGGATGTCTCAGAGGAAGGGTGGGATGAGACTGTGAGTACAGAGATAGATACATCAATGTTGAGAGGAGGAAGACCAGCGATTTTAGAGAGGAAGGAGGTGGGAAATCTACTATAGATATGCTAAATGATGAACAACTTTGTGGCTGAGGAGCTGGGAGAGGTAGACCTAAGAGTAATGAGTAATGAGCAATAGGCACAGATCCTGTATGGCAATGGAGTGGTGGAGGCACTGAAGGCATTAAAGACAAGGAGAGTTGAAGAGGAGGAGGTGACTATGAAACATAGCTTGGACTTGGTGCAGGAAAGGATAGATATAGAGTTATAGAGGGCAAGCAGAACTCTTAATATTATTTCTTATGAATAGTACAATGAATATTTTTTCTTTAAATGTGAATGGACTGTGGGGTTCAGTTGATGTCAGAATATTTTTACTTGGCTTAAGAGCCTGGAGACTGATCTCTTTCTTTTACAGGATGTTAGATGTGAAGATGATTTGGACAGATTGCAATAGATAATGAAATGAGGGAGAGTGATAGTTTGGAAAGATAAGATTGGGATCTTGGTCTGGAGAGGTAGTGGGGAGATATAAGATATAAGGAGCTAGAGAGATAGGCTGGTCTGGAGAGAGTGGATTTGACCAGGTTGGGAGCCAGTTATGGTGAGATCCTGCTACTGCCCTACTGTATACAGTGAGAGGATAGATTGGATGAAGAAACTTCAGAAGAGTGGGGCCCTTGTAGAGACAAGAGTGGAAATTCTTGGGGGGGACTTTAATATGATCCAGGATATGCAGGTGGATAGGACTGATAGAGGGTGAGGAGCTGAGGGTAAGAGTAGAGGTCTGGGGTTGTGGAAGGAAGTAGAGAGGCTAAGTTCACTGGTAGATGCTGGAAGGGGGCTCTGGGGAGATAGGAGGGTCTATACATACTGGGTCAATGGTCTGGGGATGAGGATTGACTGGATGTTGACAGCAGATCACTGGGGTTTGGATGTTTGGAAATTACTGGAGGCTGAGTGGTATCCATGGTCTGATCACTAGAGGCTGTTGTGGCAGAGTCATTTCAGAGAGAGTGGGGATGGGCCTGGACATTGGTATCTCAACTTCTCTTTGTTGGCTGAAAAGGTGTTATAAGACAAGTGGGCAGAGGACATTTAGCAGTTAATGGAGGGTTAGATATAGGAGGGAGTCTTAGTGAGTGCCTGATGGGTGAGGTTGAAGGAGGCTACTAAGGTCTACTGAAGTGAAGCTAGAAAGAAGGCTAGAAGGCAGAGGAGGAGGAGAGTGACCTGGACTTCAGTTAGATTGGCTAGGCTTTTGGAGAATTGGGCAGAGCTCTTGGCCTTGGAGGGGATGGAGGACTGGAGGGTGAGGTGGGCAAAGATAGAGATTATAGAGCTATAATAAGTATTGAGAGAGGAGGAGGAGACATAAGTGCAGAGTTTGGCTGCACAGCTGTACTGGTAGGGGCTGGAGGAGGGGGAGAGGCCCTCTAAGTTCCTTTTAGAGTCCCTTAGGGCTAAGAGAGTGTGGCAGAGATGGGAGGGAATTCTAGATTCTGATGGTATACTGGTACATAGTTCTCAAGACATTCTGGACTTGCTGAAAGAGAGGTGGAGTAGTATGTAGAGTGAGGAGGAGGGTGGGGCTGATGAGGCTACTATTGAATATGCTTTGGAGAATTGGAATCTACTACAAGTAGATGGGCTGGACAGTTTGGTGGTGCCTGTATAGGAGGAAAAGATCTGCCAGATTCTTGCTACAACTATACTAAGCATAGTACTAGGAGAGAATAGTCTGCTCTGAGACTTTTGAAAGAAGATAGTGGAAGTCCCTGGAGTGATGGGGGAGTTGATGGCACTTTGTGACTTAGTCTTGCAGTTAGGAAGGTGGGTGGGGGAGCAGGATCTGGGGCTGATGATACTGTTTTTTAAGGATAAGAGCAGGAGGGAGAACTGGAGAAACTGGCAGCCAATCATGCTGCTGGACATAAACAGGAAGTTGGTTACTAAGGTAGTGATGATAAGACTATAGAAGGTAGCCCAGCAAGTCTTGAAAGAGAAGCAGTGATGTTTTGTAAGGGATCAGCTAATTAGAGATAACATGACATGAGTGTATAGTATTATTGAAAGAACTCAAGCTTGTAGACTAGATGGGAGATTGGTCTTCTTGGATCAGGAGAAGACTTATGACTATATTTGGTGGGTCTGGCTGATGAAGATACTAGACAGGATTGATATCCCCCAGTAGTTCCAGGAGGCAATGGTCAGTCTGTTGGAAGGGAGTAGAGCCATACTCATATGTAATGGTGGCATTCTCTCTGAGTAGGAGTGTTCCTCAGGGGGACCTACTATTGTCTATTTTGTATGCACTGTTCTTAGAGCTATTGATGGATAGGATTCAGTAGAAGGTAGTAGGGCTATCAGTATTTGGTATAGTATGGAAAGTTGGAGTCTTTGCAGATAATATAGTAATTGGTCTGAGATCAATTACAGATATTGAGGAGCTCTGGGAAATGGTGGAGTGGTACAAGGCATATTCTGGGGTGAAACTCAACTGACACAAGTATGAAACAATAGTGTTAGACAATGGCTTGGTGAGAGGAAATATCATTGAAACAATTGTCTCTACTAGTGAGGCTATTAGGTATTTGGGTGTCTATCTTTCAGTATATAGATCTGTTCTACCAAGACCTTGGTGGGAACAGAGAGTAACTATCTAAATCCAAGAGACTATAAAAAAAAAAAAAAAAAAAAAAAAAGAGAGTAACTATCTGGGGAGAGGCCCTATAGAGTTAGAGAGACTGATATATTTTATTAGTGGGACATATTACAATTTTGAATGTTTACTGACTGCTGAAGCTATAATATCTGGTATATCATTTGGACTTTTCAGTCTGAGTGGTGAAGAGGCTTTTGAAGCTGGTTAGAAATTAGATCTGGACTAGAAGGAGGAGTCAGATTAGCTGGAAAGTCTTATCATTATCAGTAGCTAGAGGAGGACTGGGACTAGTTGACTTTCCAAAAAGGCTGTATTGCTTGAGAGTATAGTAGCTGAAGAGAGTAATGGAACTGAGAGGTAGTGGCTGGATTCTACTGATGAAAAAGATCTAGGAGATAAGGTACTTATCAAGAGGCTTAACCAGGGATTTACTGTCCTTGATTGGGCTTCAAAATAGTGAGCATATGTAGTATAGAGACTTCTGGTAGAGAGTAGTGGATGGGGTCCACTATATTGAAATCCACTGGTAGGGGGATGAAGGAGAGGTGCCTTGGGGGTTCAACAATATAGAGATGGAATAGAGTATTATTGAGGAGCACTCTTCTTCTAGATTTTGATATTAGAGATAGAGTCAAATGTCAGAGGGGGTTATGCCAGAATGCTTGGCCTGGTAGCTAGCAGATGACAGATATTAGAAAGAAGTGGGACTAGAATGAAGTCTGGGCCTAGAGTGTAGAGGTGAGGAGATAGTTACCACCTAAGTACTGGGTGGTCTGATGGTATATATTACAGAGGAATGTTATGCTCAACTTTTGCTCAGGTTATCTTATAGAGAGAGAGAGTTTTGACTATAAGGAGTATTAATGTAGGGTAAGAAGGGGGGTTTGTACAGATACCAGAACATTGGCTAAGAGAGTATGAGATACTTAGTGATTTTTGGTTAGTAGTTAGGTTTTGCTTGAGTATTGTATATAGGGGGGATGCTGAGAGGGGTCGATGAGAAGATCTTAAGAATAGATTGGTATGGAGGATTGGGAAGGAGTGGCTTACTTTGGATTGGGTCTTGGCTATATAAGTGGGGCTGGCTGGTCACTAGTTGTTTGTTTTTAAGAGAGAGAAACATTTGAATTTGAGGAAACAGCTATTGAGGTGGGAAGAATTAATAGAGGATGTTTTGACAGACTAGTGGCTGGGATGGGGTCTGCAGAGTAGTTAGAGGTGTCAATTGGTGGAAAAAATTTATGAGCAGAGTGAGGAGAGAGTTGGAGTAGTAGGTGATAAGTTGATATTCAAGTGTGAGGATGTAGGGGGGGGTCCCTCTAGAGAGATTGGATAGTGGGATGGAGTTCTATACTTATAGCTAATAAATAGTAAAGTCTATGAGACTATAAATAAAAAAAAAAAAGTAATCTGAGAACTACTTTTCCTAAATGACTATTTTATTAGAGATGATATTATTAATAGTAATATCATCAAAGACTACCCAGATAGTGTCTAAATCTATAGATAGCCTATCAGTCATTAGTATAGTTAGATTAGCCTTATATGATATAACTGTGAACTAACTCAGCAGTCAGATGATCTCTTGATATATCAGATCACATTTATACTATATGACTGCATTCTGGCTCAGCAAGACACTAAGTACTACATCTATATTTAGCCTAGCTCAGATAACCTCCCATTAGTATAAATACCTCCTCCAGACCTCAGAATCTCAGACTTAAATATATAGAATAATCTGAACACAACTTCTAAATACTTCCCCACATTATTCCTTCATATTTCTTTGACTATAGATAAGATTGTCTTTTAAAATCATTTAGCAGACAAATTAAAGTTTGAAAAAAATGATTTTTTGAAACATTGTTTTTCTGTTAAAAATATATCTCAATTTGTTTAAAAACAAATTTT